>KN483465.1:0-44324 GCA_000787095.1 Periophthalmodon schlosseri | reverse complement strand
GCTCTTCCGGCTCCATCAAGTCTGGCTCCAATTCACTTTACATTAGAAAACTGTCGCCTCTCTCTCCGCAACTGCTGCTGTCAGGCTCGTCATTTTGGTCTTGAAATGTTTGTATTAACCCGCTTTACATGATCCTGGTATTTTATTTTGCTATTGTGTCTCAAAATAAAGATGTGAACATTAATAAGAGACAAATCCGCTGCCTTCTTTCCCCGAGGTCGCTCCCGCTAGCGTTACCAACAGGGTGAGGCCTTCAACAGCCTCACCCTTGATTGACTCTATGATTCCAAATGTGGAACTCAGCTCCAAATTCACCCGTATAACCGCTAGCCTCGATGAGCTTCATTTACCTGGGGCCGAACGCTATGGGTGACGTCACACTCCCTCGGTCCACTTCTTTATACAGTCTGTGGTTTACGCAGCAGAATATGTACAATGTTGCTGTGTGGGACTAATTATTTAGTTATTTATTTAAGAACGGGGGACACCGTGCATATTAATGAACATTTAGACAAATGCCAGACTATAGCCTTGAGCAAATTTACATCTAGAGACCCCTTGGCAGGTTGATATTACAAAAAATAAAACCTAAACACACTATTTACAGAGACTATGTACGTTAGACCAGACAAACAAAGACCAGAACAGTGATACAGACTCATGTTAGTACAGACACTTAACAGCAACATATTACATTAGAAATCTCATTCCACTGTATTGCACATAGCCCTATACTGCACTTATTAATATTGCACTGAGTTCTATTGCACATATCCCTGTAGCCACACTAATGATCTACACGCAGTTTAGCTACTAGTGCCACCTGCTGCTGTAGAAAGTTATGAAGTGTAGTTCATTTAGGTTGCGTTGGAGTGCATAAAGCTGCAGGGGAAACACAAGGATATGTGAGGAGTTGTCACCCTGACTTGTTGACACCCTGGGGTCTCTTTGGTAAGTGCCCTCCTTAAAACTGCTCTCTGAATTCCATGTTGTTACTCAGCAGTTATTTTTCATCCAGTTTTAGCAGCTCTGCGTGAAGTAGTCTAACCTTTGCCCAAAGCCACCAACTGCCCAATGATGCAGAAGCACATCTTATAAGGGCTAGAAAACTTAATTACTGTGAAGAAAATCTGTGAGCTCACCACTTTCTCCCGGGCTGTTTGTGATGCCTGCCCCAGCTGTCAGAGAGCCTGGCTGTTCACTGCTTTTGTCTCCTATCGTTTTGACAAGCTTGAATACTTTTAGAAAAGCTCACACTGAGGACTGTGTTTTGTCGATGTGTTTTTTTGCGTGAATGTTTTGATCAAGTATCTTTATCTTGTCACTCATTTCAATTGTACATATGGACAGAGCTACAAACATAAAAACTTGGTTTACATCTAAGCTGCCATCCGTAATTAGACTGGCTGACATGGCCATGTTGCATTCACACAACACCACTAGATGCTACCTGCGTTGTTGCTGTCTGATGGTGTGTCAGCTTTGGCCTGATAGAAGAAGACCAGAGAGCACAGGTGAGGGGAGTGGGACGGGGAAATATCTGCCATCCACTGGTAAAAAAAATGAAATAAACTTATGGATGGCAGCTTTAAAGCACCAACAACCCCTCAGCTCTGTTACTGAAGAGACAAGACACAAACCATGGGAACAACATCCCACTAAAACGGACAAAATAATAGTCATTGTAGTCCTTTTTCAGAAACCTGTTGTCATAGTTTGAAGAAGTGAATTCAGTTGTACTGGAAACACATAGGTGCTCCTTGACAATCCATTAAATAAACCATTTTAATGTGTTCCTGCAAACACATTTAGTTAGTCCTTAAGTACAGACCCCTGCTTTCAAAATGACCAAATCCATTCACAGATCTATTCAGGGACCCTTAATTATTGAACTAATGCCAACAGAGGTCTTGGCAAAAGTACTCAGCATTTTATGGGGGCACCAATAGAAATCTTGCCTAGAGCACCAAAAGCTTTAAGGCTGGCACAATTTCAGTGCGTCTCTTACTGCTTAAGTGCCCACTCTCAAAACTGGATACATACGGAAAGATCGGTGCATATCTTTCAGAATATGAAAAGTAATTAGGTGAAAACCACTAGATAGAAAGCAGATTATTAACTCTGGCATTGAAGGGGACAGAACATGTATTCTTCCTTTGACTCCAGATGCAAATGTATGGAATGTATGGACTTAATCATAACTTTGCATGGTGAACTTTTGACCTTCTTTGCACTCATAAAACTATCCTCCTCTGGTTGCTAGGTGATTATTGCTATAGCGTGATCTGTTATACAAAGTTCCTATAGAAAAACTGACCGTCCTCTCCATAGCATCTGACTCCACTTTGCCCTTCGCATCTGCTGCTTGCATTCTAACACCCATACGGTCTAGACTGGGATTATTTTTAGCCAAGTGCAGCAATATTTCACTTTGAGTCTGATCCAACTTTTTCAGGTCAAAACCAGGACTTAGAAAAGGAGAGGAACTGTATGCATAATGGAAATATAACTGGGGGCTTGTGTCATTTCAGAGAATGAAAACCTAGAATATAAAATTGTAACAAAAATGTTTTTAGGGGTTTCTGGCCGAATAATGATGACAATATTGACCCAGTATGATGTAGTACTAGGACCCGTCTGCAATCCAAAACTAGCTGAATGATGTAGCCTCGTGCAACTTGCTTTTTAGACCACTGGGAGTTTTGTTGTTTTATTTTACTACGCAGTATTGCAAGAAGTCCACATTTTAGCACTGGCTGGTGATAATAGACAGTATCAATGTCAAGTGGCTATTTCAACATAGCAAGTTAATATTGTGAATTAAAATGGCCCTGCATGTCAATCTAAAGTTATATCTTGTCACTTTTTTGTCAAATTAACAAATTAAAACTAGCATTAATAAAACAATTTGCCGTTAGTTTCATTAAACACCACTATGTATTTAAGAATAGTATCAGTTCTGTGCCCTGTGGTGCCGGGGACAGCGGTGCAGTTGAGGTCACTACTCTGAGCTAGGACCATGACTCAAAGGCTGTCATCACTACTTCATATGGTCGCACTTTATCAGCTTTATGCGCTCCTCCATACACCAGTCTGCCGTTCCATAGAGGCTCCAACTCCAGTGTGCCTGAGGTGCTGAGAAAGATGTGGGGATATCCATATTTTCGGTGTAGACGTTTATGTGTCACTGTAATTTATAATATAATAGAGTAGAGTTCAAAATGACAGACAGAGTTTTAACACGTAGTTTAAAGGCTCTATATTACGCAAAATTGACTCTTGTGAGCTGTAAGCCATGTTATAATGTTGTTACCTCCTCAAAAACATACCTGGAGTTGTGTTTAGTTTCATCACACATGTTTTCAGTATTATTATTAGTTTGTTTACATCTCCAAAGCGCAAAATGCTCTATTCCACCTTGTGATGTCATGAAGCGGTATGTTTCAAATTAACAGCTACCTTGTACCTTTTGTTCAGTAGCGATTGGCAATTCTAGGCATTGGAGCACTTTCTGTATTACCACATGACATCACAAGGTGGAATAGAGTGATTTCCGTTTGAGAGAAGAACTCGGTCTAAATGTGCAGGGTTTGTGTGTTAAACGTGTGTGAATGAAACAAAACACAACTCCAGGTCTGTTTGTGACGAGGAAACAACATTATAACATAGATCAGAAAATAGCGTAATATGAGCTCTTTAAAAGTGCAGTGTGTGAGTTGGTGAATGGTCCATCATCTGCTTGTCTGGAGTGTTTCACAGTAAGGCATTAAACTTATATTTATTTAAATATGGGTGTTTTTGTTTTTACATGCATTCTAACGGTAGACGGGGTTGCCTCCACAGATCTGATATTAAATTTGACCCGGAGAATCCACCTGCTTGTCTCCGTGGACATAGATAAATTGAGTGTCCCTTTAACCTTCTCCCTGATCCTTTTGTTCATGCCAATTATAACAGTGCAAGTAAAGCTTTCTTGGAACTTCTATTAACGTAATTTCTTAGTCTTTCTGAGAATTGAGCTAACAAAATAAAAAGTCATGAGCAATAAATGAACAGTACGCTTCTCCCGTTACTTAAACTATAATAACTTGTATCTTTTCCTAGAAGCCTAACAGAAACGCCATCATTTGCAATTCTGAGAAAGCCAAACTAAAACCCTTTTGTGAATGAATCATGGTGAATACTTGGTTTATTGATAGCTGCTCTCAAAGGCTCTGGGCTGGGGGATATGCTGTGTGTGATATAATCCCTGTACAAAGTGAAATCTAACCACTGTGATGGAGGCAGAACATGTCAACAGGCAGCGCCCAGTTTTATCTCTCCTCCAACAGCCCGTCATTAGCTGCTTTTCTTCTGTGCAAAAGTTGGAAAGTTAAAAAATAGCTCACCGTAGATTTGGACATCACTGTGCGTGCAAACAAAGCATTCTGTGGTTGAGTTTCTTTTACTGGTGCGACGTCGCAGCTTGGTGAAAAACAATGAGGGCTATTCACTAGGAAATTGGCGAGAGATAAAAGTGCGGTGTTGTTGTTTAGGATTGTTCTGTTGCTTTGATGATTTTTTAAAATGTATTTATTGAGATAGCATTACAGCAACAGCAACAATTGATAAGTAGGAATTACATTATAGATTGTGTCTGTATTTGTGTGGCTGCTTTTCATTATAAACCATTATAAACATTAAACTATATTACGAAATAGGCCTCATCTCTTAAAGGGCCCATATTACCCCATATTATGTTGTTTCCTAATCAAAAACATACTTGGAGTTGTGTTTTGTTTCATTCACATGTTTAACACGCAAACCCCGCATATTTAGGCTCACAACTGAAAACAGGTCTGTTCCACCTTGTGATGTCATGTGGTAATACAGAAAGTGCTCCAATGCATTTTTAAACTCCATACACCTTCACTAGAATCATTTGGATGAACTAAAGGTAAAACGTAGCTGTTAACGTGAAAACTACAGCTTCATGACATCACAAGGTGAAACAGAGCATTTTGAGCTTTGGATATGTAGACAAACTAATACTAAAGTGTTACTCAAACATGTGCGAATGAAAGAAAACACAACTCCAGGTATGTTTTTGAGGAGGTAACAACATTCTAACATGGTTTAAAGCGCGCAAGACTCAATTTTGCATAATATAGGACCTTTAAAGCAACTATGTTTCAGCATAACTGTATTATTGGAATTCAAAAATAAATAAGCAATAAATAAACAAGTGTGAGTGCCTCATCAGTGGAGCGTATTATAGTGACAAAATCAGGCGCTCATCAAGGAACCATGGAAACGTAGACAACAAAACAGAGAGTCGATCCGAGGCCCTCTGATTTGAAGTAAAAATCCTTTATTCAGTGAGAGGCACACCAGAGGGTTTTGACCTTCATGCAGTCTTCATAAGGGCAAACAGCAGGTATACACAAGCACTTACAGGGGGTACTCCAGGTGTGAAAAGAAGGTAAGGTAGTATGTGGATGAAACATTTTCTTTGTTGGAAAATGTATATCTTTAAGAATATTTTGTAGGATTTTGGACTTCTGTTTAATCCCTCAGTCGTTAATTTAAATTCTGTCAACTGGACAAATAGACCTGGTTCAATAGACCAAGTTAACAAACAGAAACTGTAAACAAATAGGTGTTTTTAGTTTCAGTGTAGTCAGCTCCTCCCTTCAGACAGATATAAGGAAGTGTCCACCAGCAATTTGACCAGAACTGAAGAAGCGGCTTGGATGAGCAGCAAAACATCTTCACTCCTACAACTTTTTGTCCAGTTGACAGAATTGAATTTTTCTTTTACTAGGATTTTGGACATCAAAATCATTAAAACAAGACAAAATGATATTAATATTTGGTAGCACATATAGTAAAGACATTTACTTGCGCACCTTACATGGGCACTTGGAGTGTGAGACAAAGCTTTGGGGCTACTTTAGACAAACAGAGTTGAGGACCACTGAGAAATATTAGAAATGTCAACAAACTATTGGAGGATGGACTGAAGACTGCATTTGACCCATCCTTCAAGAACAGTGGGTAACCGCAAAATAAAGCCCGGAGTTTTGAGTTTCCAAACTTGAGTCTAAAATATAGTTGGCTGAAAGTAAGTTATTTCCCAAAATGGCACAGAAAACCAAACATTTTTGACAATAATAAAAATTCCTTCTTAACTTTCACAGTCAAATTAACATTGTTGTGTCATCAAATGCATTCATGTGATTTCTACAGCAGTAAATACTGATTTTGCGCTAATAGCGACGTCAAAAGTGACCACAAATAATCCCCAAACGTCCAAACGGCTGCTGTTTTTCAGTGAGTTTAAAGCAGGTTTAGTGTTCACAGTTATTACGGAAGGTAACAGCTCTCATTCTCAACACATTATTTTCAGTCAATTGCAGCTTGTCATTGTCGTGCACAACAGAATAAATCCACTTGTATCTCATTTTACACAGCGATTTTCCAGTCCACACCTCAGTATTCCAGCTGTTTCCATGGTTTTGTGCTGGTCCGTTGCATTCTTTTGGCCACAACAGAATCCTAGGGCATATAGCATTTTGTCCTAACTTAAGTTTTAAGTACCACAGATCACAGTGACCCGGAATTTACATCAGGAGCTACAGCGACACGTAACATAAGTGAACCTGCATACTAGAGATGTGATGTTCGTGAACGAGTCGGCTCTTTGGAATGTTTCCTTAATGTGAACGGTTGGATCCGGATGTCATTTTTAAAAGAATCAAATCTTTTTCTTTAGGATTTGTATGCATTTTTACACTGATTAACACACTCCCACTCTCAGTTTGAACCATTTCAAACACATCTGAGGCTTAGTCACTTCTCTCTGTGATTAGTTTGTAGATAAAATGAGTTCTCACATTGGCTTGTCATATAAATAGTAAAAGAGCCAGTCTTTTGAATGGCTCTTTGAAGAGAACAGATCCAAAAGATTGGGATTCCACATAGGAGCCGAAAGTCCCATCACTACTGCATCCGTGTATATTTAAAAGTGTCCATTTACACCACACATGTCAGAGCTGCTTTGTATGCGGCTTTTTAAACTTCAGACTGTTTTGTATTGCTTTTATTTAAAATTTTGGTCAGATGAATTGCGTTTTAAAACTATACAAAAGTTGATTTTACATAGCAATAACAAGCCGTGCCTGCCGTGCTTCCATTAATCACGCTACTTACCATACGCCTTTTCCTCTTTTAAGTTGTCCTTGTAAAATGTATGTTTTTAAGATGCCCGCGGCACAGGTCTGCATGCATATTTTTCCATCTACTTTTGGGCAATAAAACACCTTTAATTGAATATGTGCAATATATAGACAGATTTAAAACCATACTATGGAACATTCAAAGAAATCAATATCTCCATATCAGACCCATTACCAGTAAAGTGACATAGTGCACCTTTAAAACAATGCAGGCATCATCTTCACTTTGCCTAAACATTGTAAGTACCTGCCTGGTAAAGCTGCTCCCATAACCTTTAATGCAACCGTCTGATGTAATAGAAAAGGCTAATAGTCCTCATTGGCTCCATACCACAGTGTGTGAGAGCAGCCTCTCCTGGCACCAGGCCACACATAAAGTCATATTAAAGACTTGTGCAAAGGCAAAGCATAATCCCTGAAGCTGCATATTCTCCTATTGTTATGCACATAATTTAAATGATGAATATGTAATTAATACCTATTTTAATCACGGCTGTGTGATATACGGCCTGTTCAGTCCTCTGCACTGCTGCTATTAGTAAAATGAAACTGTGCTCGAAAGATGCATTAACCTGGAACAAAGTGAAATTAGAAAAGTTTTAGCAAATACTTTAGAATTTATAGAATTTACACCTAAATGTTGACTGTGTGAATACAGTTGAAACCAGAACATTACATACACTAAAGACACATATGCTTTTTTCTCACTGTGTGACATGAAATCAGACTAAAGGATTAGGATTACCAAAAGTATTTCTATGTGCTAAATGCCAAAATAATGAGATTTTTTGGACAATTTTCCATTACTTTCAAAGTCAGACGTTTACATACAATAAGATTACTATGCATTTAAACTATACGGGAAAGCCCAGATGATGACGTCATGTCTTTGGAAGCTTCTGATAGGTTTATTGACAACATTAGACTTAATTAGAGACACGCCAGTGGATGTATTTGAAGGCACCTGAAACACATGCTTCTTTGGGTTTATTGACAACATTAGACTTAATTAGAGACACGCCAGTGAATGTATTTGAAGGCACCTGAAACACACTGCTTCTTTGTGTAACTTCATGGGAAAGTCAAAAGAAATCAGCCAAGATATCAGGAAGAGAATTGTGGACTTGAACAAGTCTGGTTCATCCTTGGGTGCATAAAGACACATCATTTTAAGTTACAGATTTTTTTTTTTTTGTGTATTTTTGTAGTTTATTCCCATGCTATATGCTAGCGCTAAGGCACTTTTCTCATCTTGCCCTCTGTTGTATAAATAAAGTTTATGGTGAATTTCCAAACTTGAGTCTAAAATGTAGTTGGCTGAAAGTTCCAGTGAACTAAGTAAATGACTAAGCACAGTTCTAGCATTTGCATAAAGGATATGCAGCCCCACACTGTGACCCATTATGGCAACATTATTTCACATAATTGCAGTTTTAATGAAGTATAAACTACATAGAAATTTAAATGTAAATGTCTATAATCACTTTCCAGTATCATTTACATTGCAATATCCATAAACATAATGCTTAGTAAGGTGCCATTTTTACTCCATTTGAAAGTCATATTTTTCTATTCACCATTTGCACTGGTGGTTTAAAAGCAGAGAGTAATCAGATTTATTTCTGTTCCTGTTGTGGCATGAAAAAATATGCAAAATGGGGCAAACTAATATTTTAATATTCATTGTACTTTGTCTTCCAAATACAACAGTTCTCTAAAATACAACTCTAAATACAACTTTAAATACAACTTTAAATACAAGTCTAAAATCCACAGATGAACTGATACATGTCTCAAGCTGTTTTCTTTACGGCACAAATCTCTGATTAATTGATTAATGGATTGGTTGATTTTTATTACACTCTTATGCCAGAAGTTTGTTTAGTGTTCACAAGTAGTGCCACATCTACATGGTAAAAAGTGAACACAAGAGATTTGTATTGTCTGCTCACACAGCTCACACATACATGACCATACACATATATATTTAATATATTTATACAGGCACTGCCAGAAGTTCAGTCTGACACGTTGTTTGTTTTGTTGGCAATAAAATCAATGAAGGTGCTTCCAGTCATGTATAAGAATTAAAATCCTTGCAACTTTATATTTAATAATCAAGGTGAAAATTTCCACTGAATACATTAGTAAAATTTATAAAACACATCAAACAAACCGTGCTCCATAACAGTCAAGTATTTGCTTCCTTCCTGTAGCATCACTGGATAGGACACCTCACTATTATCATCTATTTAACCCCCTAAAACATAAATTACAGTGGCCCCCTCTAATGTCAAACCCAGAATTCCACCAAAACCCAAACAGCTGTAACATATTGGCATATTATCAGATTTTTCTAGGTCTCTGATTTCTACTGGCCATGTAAATGTCAACACACATTTTTAACTTCCTTTCTACAGCATAGGAACCTGCTTTTTGGCATAATGTAACAAAAGAGTTCAGTGGTGCTTTTACTCTGGGCTCATTTCAGTTTTGGACAAATGCGCTGCCTGGGGGGGTCCAATTTGGGATGGCCACCGCTTCACAATCAATACACCGCATGACTTTAAAAGCCCCCATTTACTAGCTGTTTTTCCCTCGCTGTTTTAGTTCAGAGAGACGGAAATGCATTTTTTTTTTCTCTTTTGAATTTGAGTGACATTTTGATGTCTTTGTCCGGAAGGTTGACTTGAACGGTGGTGGTTTGAAATACATGTGAATACAATATTAGCTGTCACAGGCTTACATGAAAAGAGGTGTCAGTCAATTTGTCAGAGTGAAAATGGTGCAACTTTTAGAAGGGAAAGCGCGTATTGTAATATGAATGACAGGACATGGTGGTGAATGTATGAACTATTAACCCCTGTAAGAGTAGAAGGTATTTCTTAAGGTGCAATTAAATGTATTTAATTGTTGCGACAGTGTTTGTCAACTGATCCGAAGGTTGACAGCTCGAATCCCGCTCTCGACATAATCATCACTGGTTCTGCGGTCAGATCCACTGACCCACAAGTTGGCGGTATGATTCCAGCTCCCACAAATGAATGTGTACACTGGTGTATGAATGTGTGTGTGAATGGGTGAGTGGTTCCTTAATGTGAAGCGCCTTGAAGGGGAAAAGCGCGTGTGAATGGGTGAGTGGTTCCTTAATGTGAAGCGCCTTGAAGGTGGAAAAGCGCTATATAAAAAAGTGACCATTTGCCATTATTATAGGATACAATTAGATAAAAAATATCATTGATGGGTGACATTGCTGGGAGGAACTGAATATTTGAAAGAGAGGATTGTTTGAGGTATGTTTCAAGGCCTATATGCACAAATTCATAAGAAAATGAATTGCATATTTTGAATGCTTTGCCTGCATACGTATTTGGCTTCATAGTATTTTGTGTAGACCTTTTTCCTCAAGATATAGCATTGTTTTTCTCAATAGTTTTATTAGATAGTTAGGTGAATTATAGCACAGAGGCCATGTGAACGAGGTAACTGTAATAGTGTAGCAGTAGTAGTAGCAGTAGTAGCAGTAGAAGTAGCAGTAGTAGTAGTAGTAGTAGTAGTAGTAGCAGTGACAGCGCAGGTTTTGGAGATGGATCTATTTTTCATTCATTCATTCTTGTTAAATTGTCCAGGTTTATTTGTCTATGTTTGTAAATCCTGTTAGTAAATGTTATTAATAATAAAATAAAATATGATGTTGTGCCCCGTTCTTGGCACAACAGCATTTTGTCATTTTTAAAATTTTTATTAAAACACTGTTATGTCTAGTATAGGAAATTGAAAACGCTGCAAACTGAAGCCTTGATTCCCATGTGCAGTTTACCAAAATCTATCTTGTGTCCACCCCTGATCAGAGGCATCACTTTAGGCAGAATGTGGAAGTTGCATTTTGTATTTTGTATTTCCCTGTTGAATCCATGTCCCTCTGCCTGCATTTATTACACAGGCCCAAACTTTAGCTGTAAATCACATTCTGTCGCGTCCAAAACAGTTGTGCTCCTTCTCTGCTCAGGGATGCACAGCCCCGAAGGCCAGGCGCTTTTCGGGTGAAGTGTCCTCATTCAAATGTGCGTCCTTGGCCTTGAGAGGCAGCTGGCGTGTCAGCGCCAGCCAACCTTTATACTGGCTCCGGCAGACTGTGTAAAAGTGATACAGCGTCATACAGTAAAAGAGAGCATCGATCGGCAGCCTTGCACTTTACCAGTGTTATGTTACGATAGATACAAGAAGACAAGAAACACTTTACTTATGTGGTATGTGGAATGGCAATGTGCAATGAAAAAAAAAAAATCTAGATGTTATGCACGAACATAAAAAACAAGTTAACGTCACTGTACATTTGCAGTGGTCCAAAGTTATTCCTGACTTACCTTATCCATTTTGAGCATCCTAATTATTCACCATGATGAGTTTATAAGCACTATTCACAACTCTCAGAGCGGAGTAAAGCCAACAACTAGAATGCTAATGCACACACAATGCTTTTTAGTTAGATTCAGACAGCACACAGCGGAAATATTTTGACATTAAGAGCTGCATATACAACATATCTGTTCTGGGGCATGTCAAATTTTGCTCAAAAATGTGGAAACAATTGGACGAAGGCCCTTTAGAAAGAGAAACATGTCTTGGAAACACACTGCAGATAATAAACACACTTGAAACTAAATACATTCACACTTGAGCAGACAACACAACCTTAGCCATCATGTTTGTTATTCATGCATTTCAATCTACGGCCATGGCCTTCCATTGCTATAAAGAAATGCAAATGCTAAACGAATGTCTCTAAAATGTAAAATAACAGAAGAATGTCAGATTTGACCTGTATCAAATGTTCACCTTGTTTCTGTGGTGCTGAGTCACTCAGACACACTTTTTGTGGTGATTAGCATTGTTACAATAAGTCACAGTTTGTCTTGTATGTTAAGGGGGGGGTCTTCTGATCATCTCTCAGTTCACAAGTGGTAATTACCAATTTCAGTGCCGTCAGAGGTGGAAAATATCCTAGTTACCTGGAACACAGCATTAGCCAGTACACTTTTTTTTTTTCAAGCAGTAGGCTAAATGAAAGATATATTCAATTTTCAATAATATATAGTATATTGAATACGGCTGTAGGCAGTACATCTTAATCTTATTATGAGCTACTCTGATGAGTGTTATTATTGCAAAGAAGATGTCAAAAGAAGAGGAAAATAAAAACTTTTTTTTTTTTTTTTTTAATTGTAGAGTGATTTAGATAAGTTGTTAGTTAGTTCTGTCTTCTGAGGGCTGAAGTCTGGTGTGTGAGCAGAACAGCCTGGCAGCTCTTGTTTGTGCAGGGTGTGATTGGATTCGTCAGGGGAATCCTCCAATGGTTTAAATGTCATCTGGTCAATAAAAACGCCTGGAATCTTGTCACTTCCCATTTGCCGCGAGACAGAGGACGCTATTAAAAATGGAAACTGAAATTACCATCCTGACATTTTCTCATTTACTTACTGTTGTTGCTCATGTCAATTTACCCTTGACTCCCCTGTGTGCTCTTCCTATATTTTAAACCGTGTCAGACTGCACATGCTCTGTGTGTGCTAGACCCATTCATTCACTTTTCACAGCAGCCTGCTCATCACAACATGACATCTGCACATTGCTGCACTGTTTCCATATCTATCTTATCTTTTCTCATAGTGCAGACTGCCATGAAACTCACTCTTGTAACTGAACTATTCACCTTATTCCACAAGTTGCCGTGGGCGCCACCATTGTCATTTGGGTTGTATTATTTTGCATGGGGCTGCTGATCTTGACAGCAAATAACTTCTATACAAACTACAAAGCCAGGAAAGCCTCCCAGAGAATCGGTGCAGTGTTGACTTGTTGGTGCACATGAACAATGAACATTTTGCACAAATACATTATATCATATTTTAGCTGCAAAACTTTTCTCAAACTCTCGATTGAAAAATGAGATTCCCACTTAACCGGAAGTGTCACTACAGCAAAAGTGTGGTTTAGTTGCCTGGCCATTCCAAAACGATATCTCTGTATTTTCTATACAGATTGATATCACTCTGGTCCCCATGCCCCCCCTCGCGTCTCAAGCCTGCGTCTCAAGCAAACGTGATCGTGCAATCAGATTTGTTTTTTTCAGTGATATGTGAAACGACGGAGCTCATTGGTCACCTATGATTTACGAATAAAATCAATTTATCTCACCTCAGATTAACAGAGTTTAGTGCTTCGCTCATTGATTCTGCAGAAATCAATCCCCTGTGATATATTTTTTCCTTTACTTTTTACGATACGGATGGAACATGATTGGCTAATCCACCTGTCAATCACACCCATCTGAAAACGGAGAGATTCACCGGTGGCTAGACTCACATCTTTGTAAAATACTGAAGAGGTGTGTATTCTGGTGTTACAAGCCGTTTACTAGGGGCCAAGGAAGTAACACACACACAGATTGTTAGTAAAGTGGTTGTTTTAATTATAAGGAGTGTGAGAGCCAGAGTAAGGTCGTTTTCACACTGCCACTGGTTAAGTCGATGTAAAAGAGTATTCGCTCCAAGAGCGGTGCGTTTGGACCAGTGTGAACCCAACACTCTGGACGGCAGTAGATGGCTCAGATTGGCTCCACCCATACTCTGGAGCAGGGTAGTGCAGCGTAAACGCGGCCAACCTCGGGCCGACCTACACAGTCCCCGGTGACAGTAAAAGTGCTTGGAATTAGGCAAAAATCGCTCAGATCACGTATATTTGTATGAATGGGAGCTGCAGAGCTGCTGTTTGACACGTTCACCTGACAAGGCAAATTGGATCAACTTAATATCAGCAATAGCCTCCTCCTGCGTCTGTCTGCGCAGGTGGGTCTGTCTGTGTGTTGTTCAAAAAGCTTTTTTTCCTCCGCCACCAGCGCGTACGGTCTTCATGGTGTATTTAGCCACAGGTGAAAGAAAACTCCACCGCATACAGAGGAAGCGAGCGTGTGTGCGTATTCATGGGGCTCTGTCTACTTGAAGCGTCATGGAAATAAGTTCTTTGATCAGCTGATGGACTCTCGCGTGGCTCATGGTGCGTGTTTGGGGTGAATGATGCGCAGTGTATGTAAACAAGGCCGGCCCAAAAGTAAAGTAAACAGAACTAAACATAGCGTGCACTGGGGTTGGTTCAGAGTGCACTAACATATGAAAACGACCATAGGATAATAAATTAAACGATATAAATTCAAAATACTCAAAGGCCGAATGGGCAGTCCAATAATAAACAAAGGACCTCTAGTGTCTTACACATATCTAAGAACTGCACAAAAGACACGTCAAATCGGTACAGAGGTGAGCTGAGCACTGAGTCCAAACCACACGGTGGAATAGGAGGCCGGCTCTTTTATTCTTTCATTGTCTAAGACGCTCGTCGGTGGACACGTGAGACTGGCATAGAACAGGTGTCAGGACTCAAACCAGGAGGAACGGGAGCCACACCCACCAATCTGAAGACAGGACTCGGAGAGCATATGTAAATGAGAGGCAAAAGTGGGCGGGGCGGAGTAAGGTCAATAAGAGCTGTGTGCACCAAAGCAGGAGGAGAGGGCTGCAGCTCTGGTGGTCCATGTGGTGGGCAGAGGAGGAACCAAGGACTCAGGGCGTGACCTCAGACAGACAGGGGAGGTTTTTTGAGTTCAAGGATCATTTAAAGGATCATATTACGCTTTTTTCTGATCTATGTTATAATGTTGTTTCCTCATCAAAAACAAACCTGGAGTGTTTCGTTTCATTCACAGGTTTAACACACAAACCCTTCATATTTAGGTTGAGTTCTTCTCTCAAACAGAAAACCTCTTTTCCACCTTGTGATGTCATGTGGTAATATAAAAAGTGCTTCACTGCGTTTTTAAACTCCACACACCTTCACTAGAATCATTTGAATAATTTCAGCTCTGGAATTTCCAATCTCTACTAAACAAAAGGTACAAGGTAGCTGTTAAATTGTAACCTGTTTCATGACATCACAAGGTGGAACAGAGCATTTTGAGCATTGGAGATGCAGACAGACTAATAATAAAAGGTTAATCAAACGCGTGTGAATGAAACAAAACACAACTCTAGGTATGTTTTTGAGGAAATAACAGCAATATACCATGGCTAAAAGCTCAAAGAGTCCATTTTGCGTAATATAGGACCTTAAAATACAATGATCTAAAATATCAACTTGGTTTTATTTATCGCAAGCCAGCAATGTGTGACAGTAGATTTGACCCAAGTTACTGACTTTGACCCAAAACATGGTATAAATTCTATTGGAAAAACTTTACAGTATAGTGTTTGAAATTTGTATTTATTTGCTGAACAGTGATAAATGCGTCAGGTGCATGTTTACCTTTTTCGGGCGATAGTTGTATTAACGAGAGATCAGTGCATTACAGTGTTTTCTCTTATTTTCTCTTCTTGGCACGAAGCTAATGAACAAGAAGCATAAAGAAACTGTCTGTCTAAAGTCTATTTGGGAGATAATGGGAGGAATTAGATTGGATTTGTTGCTTCAGGACCTTTTGTATTAAACATCAGAAAATATAATACAACACATGCATAATCACTGTTTCAATGATGTGTAAGTAGATTTTGTAAAGAGATAGACTGATACTTTTTAGCATATTGGCTTGCGGCCTCTAATCTCCAGCATAGGCCAATATTTTGTTTAGGCCGACAGCTGCCTAAAAATATAACATAAAACTTCATTTGAATGCTTTAGTACAAACCATGGACTGTGTAAAGTATGTAGTGGTTATATGGGTGAATTTGGAGGCAAGTTCCATATTTGGAATTCCGACCGCGAGTATCATAGCAACCAAAGAGCCAATTTGGAGCGAAGTTTTTGAAGGTAACGCCCTTCCCACCCCACAACTCTGGTTTAGCATGGAGCAGGCGCTTAGCAGTGCTGTCAATCAAACCTGTTGCTAACACTGGCGGGAGCGACGTTGGGGAAAGAAGGCGCCTGATTTGTCTGTTATTAATGTTCATATCTTGATTAACAGACACAATAGCGAAATAAAAACCAGGATCATGTCAAGGGTGACAATTTCCCAATGTAAAGTGAATTGGACCCAGACTGGATGGAGCCGGAAGCGCGCCCATGCTCACTTCCTATTTGGAACGCAACGGCTAGCAGGTTAGCTATGTCCATTTATATATAGAGTCTACGGTACAAACAGGGTGGTCAAATGGTCCGAGAGGAACACTGGCAGCCACATTACTCATTTGAATCAAGGAATAATGGCAAATTAGTGGTTTAAGGAGATGTAACTGAACTGTGACTGGAGTTGGCAAGGGATACAAAATCATTGCTCCACTGACACCCTTGCCGGCAGCTGCCTAAAAATACGAGATAAAACTTCATTTGAATACTTTAGTACAGAGAGGGTAATGCGCAAATTGTGACTACTCAGCTCTCTTATTAAGTTTGTAGTAAAACAGGGTTGTAGATGAGTTTGTAATACATTTAGACATTTGGGAAAATAATCCAAATTGGCCCTATGTTTTAGCCTAAAAATTGGCCTTCGGTTTCTCTAA
The DNA here is from genome assembly GCA_000787095.1 of Periophthalmodon schlosseri. Taxonomy (NCBI): domain Eukaryota; kingdom Metazoa; phylum Chordata; class Actinopteri; order Gobiiformes; family Gobiidae; genus Periophthalmodon; species Periophthalmodon schlosseri. The sequence goes on along the minus strand of KN483465.1, from coordinate 27,559 downwards.
TTTTGCTAACTAAAATATCAAAATATATTACAAGAAATAGTGGGATGGACTGATGGAAAGACCTTTCACCTCTGAACTAAAGATACAAACACCTTGATGGAGGTCTTTGCTTATTGCAGATTACCAATGATCCATCAGGAAGTACACTACCAGCCAAAAGCTTGGACGTGCCCTCTCATTCAATGTTTTTTTTTTTTTTGTTTGATTTTTTTGTTTGTTTTTACTACTTTCTACATTTTAGGTACATATGGAAGACATCACTTATACGAAGCAAGATATATGGAATTATGTAGTAAAGGAAAAAGTTAAGTAACTCTACAAAATGTATTCCAACAACTGGCAACTTTGAGGATTTGAATATAAAATATAAAAATATATATATTTAGTAGAGTTGTTTACCTTTTTTCATTGCTACATTATTCCATATACCTTACTTAATATATTTGATGTCTTTTGTATGTATATAAAATGTAGAAAGTAGTAAAAAAGACTTTTTCCTAATGCGGGGAGTCAGACAAATGGTAGTAATAAATATTTTAGTTCAAATGGGAAAACAAACCAGGACACAGACATGGTTAGTCTGAATTAAATGAACATTGATAAACAATCTAACCCGCAGACTAGATAAGAATTTGTTTGTAACTTAATGAGTAAACAACACCACATTAGATAGGCCGAGATAGAGCTTTTCTTTGCCTAGACCCAGTTTCACCTCAAGCCAAGACAAACTGCCTGTGTAGCACTCTGCTAACCCTCACATTTGTCAGCCCTGCACTTTTTAATACGTATTATTAGGATATCAATCATTTGGGTTATTATTCCCGCCGCGCAAGAACTGGGGCAGGCTAAATTGACAGCGACAATCGGAGGTAATAATTCAATTTCTACCTTCATTGCTCTGGCATTTCAGCAGCCATTGTTTACAGCTAGAGTCCATGAAGCGTTACACCTCACACAAGCCATGGAATTCACCGTTTTATGTGACGCTACGAGGCTATGTGAGTTAAGGTTTCTATTTGTTTGTAGTGTGTGTGGTCGTCTTCTCTGAGCCCTGAAAAATCCTCAGTTTGCATTTTGCCAGTTTTGTTGCATTATAGATAAAACTCCGGACACTGAAATGAACTATTCGGATCGCACGGCTGTGTTTGAGCCTGGCTCGAGGTGCAACGGAGGGAGTGGTAACCATAGAATGTATATATAAATGGACATAGCTAACCTACTAGCCGCCGTGTTCCAAATAGGAAGTGAGCATGGGTGCGCTTCCGGCTCCATTGACTCTGGCTCCAGTTCACTTTACATTGAAATATTGTCACTGCTCCCTGCTAAACCAGTGGTGCGGGCGGGAAGGGGCATTACCTTCAACAGCCTAGCTCCAGATTGGCTCTTTGGTTGCTATGATACTCGCTGTCGGAACTCGGCTCCAAATTCGCCCCTGTAACCGTCAGCCTCGATGAGCTTCATTTGACTAAAGCCAAACGCTATGGGTGACGTCACACTCACTTCTTTATACAGTCTGTGGTGGTAAGTCATAGACATGGACTGGTATCCCTCTGTATCAAAACTCAGAGCTCATCATTCTGGACTTGCCAGGCAAAGAAGATGGTGGTTCAATCCCAGCCCAGGTCAGTGTGTGTTGTTGTGTCCTTGGGCTAAACACTCCAACCACCTTGTGTATGTGTGAATGTGATGTTTAAGTCATTTTACGTGAAAAATCGTCAGAGAGGAACACTGGCAGCTACATATTAATATCAGTCAATGAATAATGGCAAATTAATGGTGTGAGAAGACGTAACTGAACTGTGACTGGGGTTGTCAAGGGATACAAAGGCTTAACACATGGCTACACTGACACTCTTCCTATTGTGCTTCTTCCATATGTGTTGTGAATAAAGTTGTTTTTTGTTTTTTTTAACAAATTATGTTCACTCATGGATTAAAGACAATTACACATGCCCCTGTTAAAGAGATTCTAAAATGTCAGTTCTTAATCTGATTAACACTGACAACACTGAGGCAAAGTAAGAAATACCTCTGTTGTATTTTGTTTCCTTGGGCTTGGATTCAAAATTGTTCTGTCAGTTTTGTCAAAGAGAAACGCAGGCACATAACTGACAGCTCTAATGTTATGGCCTTCAATAGAAAATCAACAAAGCTCTCCAGTCACCAGAGCAGCTCACAATCTGCATTATTTTTCAACAATGAGCAGCTTACTCCTACACCAAGGACTCAAATCTGAAAATGGGAACTATTATAATAATGTTTGGCAATTTTAAGAGTTTTAATAACACAATACATGTTTTCAAGCATAATAAATTAATTGAACTGGTGAGTGTGTGCAATACATGGGAAAGAACCAATGGAGAATACCCAAATGTCAATCATTATGAACAGTCTGCTACCTTCAAAAAGCAATTGTTTCCAGTTCTCTTGTGTATTTGAGGCACCATGGGATTTCTTTATTCTTTTCAAATCCAAATTAATCAACAAATCTGTTTATTTAAATATTTGAATAAAGCACAAACTTTGCCAATCATGCTATGCAAACAACAGTAAAAGTTAGAACAGAAATTAGACCTTGAATTATACAAACTTTAGTAATCCATTAGAGACACAATGAATACAATGTAAATACAGTTTTTAAATACCAATCAGCGATTAGAATACTAACAGAAATCTGAACGTTTTAAAGCAGACCTAATATGCAAAATCGACTTTTCAGAGCTTTTAACCATGTTATAGTTATTTCCTCTTCTCATTTACCCTCTCGGAGTTGTATTTGGAGTGATTCGTGCATGTCTGAGCAATCTTTAATCGCTTATTTTCAAGACATATTGCTAATCAACCCCCATTTCCACCGCCACTGGCAGATGCACACTGCTCTGTACTGACTTCGTTCTTTAATTTTATTTTCTTAATCTGTGATACGCATAGGATTTGGCAGTGTCGCATAGTCATTTTGGTACAAATAGAAAAAAAAATCTGCTACTCACTAGTGTGATCTGCAGCTCTCCACGGGAGGGGCCAACAACTCCACGGCTCTTTGTTGTGATGACCTTTACCACGATGTCTGCTCCCATTGGGCACCGCAATTTCCTAACGTGGAAGTCAGTGGACTTGTTTAATTTATCAAGTCATTTTAGATGAATATAGTAATTTAAAATATGCAAATAATAACATAATGATCCACGGGTGCCGTAAATTATTATAGCAGACACAAGCACAATAAGTTTTCTTTAAGAGTTAGTAGGCTACAAAGTATAAATGTAGCAGACAAGTAAAATATAATTAAATATATTATGTGCAATACAAGTGGTGTAAAGAAATACAACAAAAAGATGAAAAGTGTAGTATGGACATAATATAAGGGTCAGTTTAACATGTCTATGCACAACATCTAATCTATCCTCATCTCTTTATTCATGCTTGAACTGACACTACTGAACACACCGGGTCTTATGCATGGTGCACAACAGGCAGTAACCAACTCCCATCACTATCCCATCACAGTTTAATGAACCTCTCGCACAAAGAGACTAATGGGACTCTTCCTGAAATAAGCCTTACCATGATATATTCACCAGTTGCCTATAAAACATTAAGAATATGCTAATCAAGGACACTGGTAACAAGCTCATTGTTGCATATCGTAAAAATTGTATTAAGCTAAGCACGAAGGGAAATTCGGTATCGCCCAACACAAGTAGATCAGTATAGTTTGTCTTAGTTAGAGAAGGTAAAGTCTATAAAAACATAATTAGAAGTATATTACAAGAAGAATCCAAATAATCCTCAAATTAATTTGTAAATCTGTTAAAAACGGGACCAAATACATTTTCAAAATAAGCATCAACATTAGCAAGACACAAAGACGATTTCATTGTGAACTGAGTTGGTTCCAGTCATTGTTTGATTTGTAAATCCTTGAGGGGCACAGTTTGTGAAATCATGTTTTATAATAAATGGCCCGTCACTCTGCCTCTCCAAGCTGAAACACTGAGACCACAGTGATGAAGTGGTTCACCTCTATCATGAGAGGAGAGTGGGGAGGCGATGGGTTACTGACGATGAAGGCTCCAACCTAAACTGATAAACTATTTACATCTACTGTTCAGCTGTAAATATTAAATGATCATATAAACATTTTTAAATATTACTTTAATGAGAATTTGACTGTTATAAAATAGTTTCACCACCATAGACTGTATAAAGAAGTGGAGTGAGTGTGACGTCACCCATAGCGTTCAGATCCAGTCTAATGAAGCTCACTGAGGCCTGCAGTTATGGGGTGAATTTGGAGCAGAGTTCCATATTTGGAATTCCGACCGCAGATATCATAGCAACCAAAGAGCCAATCTGGAGCGAGGCTGTTGAAGGTAAAACCCCTTCCCTCCCTCACCACTGGTTTATCACGGAGCAGGTGCTTAGCAAACCTGTTGTTAACACTAGTGGGAGTGACCTCGGGGAAAGAAGGCGTCTGATTTGTCTGTTATTAATGTTCATATCTTGATTTACAGACACAATAGCGAAATAAAAACACCCATATCACATAGAGCGGGTAACACGAAAATTTTAAGACCAAAGTGACGAGCCTGACAGCAGCAATTACAGAGAGAGGGGTGACAGTTTTTCAATGTAAAATTAACTGGAGCCAGAGTCGTGCCCATGCTCACTTCCGCCACACGGTTAATCTTGAGTTGCTTTCTGCTGCCAAATCAAGGCAAGGTGTATTGAATTTGAAAAATGCCCCTTGACCCAAAACACTGAAGAAATTTAATTATAAATAAGTTATTTTGTGCCATGTGGTTTTTAACAGTAATTCACAGCTCTTCAGTAGAGACAAGCTAAAGATTAAACTCTTAACTGAAAATCTTTAAACTGAGAAATTTGCACTTCGTGGCACTAGCCTTGAAGATGTCTAATACATTTTTTTTTTTTCTGATCTACTGAAGTTTCAAGGGATTAGAAAGAAAGTGAAAAAATTATGTAGTGAAAGCTAAGTTAAGATCAAAATCAGTATTATTGAAGGTAATAGTGTAATATCTCATTCGTCCTTTCATGGTTTGAAAAGAAAGTGCCTCGGCTTTAAGAAGCAACACAACAAGTTGGTGGAACATGCCAATAATAATTCAATGATTCCACCCCACCAGCCTCAATGCTGTGAGTGTGAGTCTTTTATTTGGGTCTAAAATATATGAAGAAAAAATTGGTTTGTATTTGTAACTCTAACATTTTTGTGAAAATCAGAATCATTCAATCAAGCATTTGAGGTAGAAGTAAATACTGTAACAGGTCCACAAAAGTGTAATTTTATCAATAAGGTTCAATGTTGCTGTAAAAATCATCTAGAAGTGGGTATATTTCTACTAAACTAGTGATAAAAATCATACTGTATAAAGAAGCGGGCTGAGGGAGAGTGACATCACATTCTGCTCCAGTCAAATGAAGCTCATCGAGTCTAGCAGTTATAGGGGTGAATTTGGAGCCAAGTACCATATTAGAAATTCTGACTGTGGTGTTATAGCAACCAAAAAGCGAATCAAGCAAAGCTGTTGAAGGTAACACCCCTTCCCGCCCGCACCGCTAGTTTAACAGGGAGTGAGCGCTTAGCAACGCTGTCACTCAAACCTGTTGCTAACGCTAGAGGGAGCGACCTCGGGGAAAGAAGGTGCCTGATTTGTCTCTATTATTAATGTGCATATCTTGAATTACGGACAGAACAGTGAAATAAAAATACCAGGGTCATGTGCGGATTAATACGAACATTTTAAGACCAAAATGACAGGGCTGACAGCAGCAGTTATGGAGACAAGGGCGACAGTTTTCCAATGTAAAGTGAATTGGAACCAGAGTCAATGGAGCCAGAAGCATGCCCATACTCACTAACTATTTATGACACAGCAGCTAGCAGGTTAGCTATGCCCATTTATATATACAGTCTATGGTAAAAATGTGTTGTTTGGGGTTAGCCTACATGGTGCATTTTGCAGGGAAGGGATCAGACAGAGAATATTTATAGTTTTAAACTCAGTGGTTCTGCTCTTTCATTAAACATGTTGTGAAGAGGAGCTGGAGCGAAGGCCGAGACATGATTAAGATTTAAAAGAAAGACAAAGGAGTTGGTCTGTGAGGCCGTAAATAACACTGTTACATCAACTGGGCCAGACCACTTTATCAAGGACTGCATCTGCTCTGTGAATGCTCAGGGTTTTCTTATTCAGGATTCAAAACGTCTATTTGTCAGCACTGTTTTTGTGATTAGATGGATAACCATTATAATTAAAAGGCAACACTGCCCTACAACAAAATTCCATTAGACAAACGATTATGTCGCAAATACTGTCCAAGCGCTCAAGGACGAAGAAGGATGCATTCGAAGTAATGATTTAAAAAATAGTGTCCACACTAAGAATGATTGAACACAAGCTTGTTATGAATTAAAATAAAAGCTACAAGTTTTGTTTTTTTTTCCCCTCCACAATTTTCCCCAAATAAAGGCAGTAGAAATATTTATACTACTGAATGTTTTGCCTCAAACTGAAATGATATTCAAACTAACCTTCAACTTGTATTTTAATATTTCAGACTATTTGGCCCAGTTTTCATAATTTCAAACTTGATAAAGGGAGTGCACTGCTAAGCCAAGGACACTGGCAGCTCAGTCCTTGTTATCTGGCCTATATATCATCGGAGGTTGTAATACTCCCTACAACTGAAGCATAGCCAGACTTGAATGGGCAATATCACAATGTGTTGAGTGTCTCTGGTTCCCATATTGATGGTAAATAAGCCTCACTTGTATTAGACATCCAGTCTCATGCCTCTTTTTTTACTCTCAGGCTACTTCAATTTATGCTAGAACAATTTGGTTTCAGATATTTTGGATAATGCCTTATATATAACCTTGGATGACCCTCATGGTTAGCTAAGTTTTAAAATACACTGCATTTCATATAATAACAAGAATGAAAAAATTGTGTTGGCTGAACTGTTTTGGAGTTTAGGGACTGTGCATCTGACATTGAAGTTATCGCCCACATGAAGTTACTTTGTTCACTTCATTTATTTACCACCCCTGTGCCCACGAGCTATTTTTATTTAGGACTAAGGGGCCATGAAACTCCCACTCACATATTTGTTTATTAAGTATCCTTGACCTTGGACAGCCCCCCTCTGTCTCAAACTAAGTGTGTCGTACCTGTTACACGTTTTACTGGCACTACTCTCCAGAAAAGCATTTCAAACCACATATAAGAGCCACATGACCCAGATGTGAAGGCTGAACCCCGGAGGACTTGCAACAAACAGTAATATAACAGAGCGGTGTCAGGCCTCGACCCCATTCCTTTGCCGTAAACAAAGGTACAGTGTTTGGTATAGGTGCAGTGATACAGTTTTATATGGCAGATTCTTATGCTGTTTAAAAAGGGGTTATTACACTTCTATGGGGTATCAATTGCTAACACAACATATTTAGATCACGATGTTACTTTTTATAATTTTGAAAATGCTGTATTTGCCGAAACAGCGTATTAAAGTTTGACGCTCTGAGTCCCTGCTCCCCTTGCTCCCCCTTCACAGTGCTAACCGTAAGGCGGTTTCGGGTACTGAAAAATGTGAGATTGCAATAATACTGAAACATGCATGGATGACATATAAAACCTCTACAGGCGAGTTTTTGATGAGGGAACGACACAAAACATGGTAGAATGCTCCAAAAAGTTGAAAGAAACAACAACATGTGAACTCTTTGGAATGTGACATGCTGATGCTGCATTTTAGAGGACTAAGTGGCCTCCAGTACATTTCTTACAGTGATGAGAATACCATGACAACATTGTATCAGATGAGATTCGTTATTTGAGGAGCAATAAGCACATAACAAGTTGATATAAATACTGTAAGTACTGACTTTGCAGGATCATCATCACAGTGTTCTATAGGCCAATAATATTGAATACAGATGGGGGTCAGCTAAAACTGATATTGTTAAAATACAGAATTTTGTTGTAATACAGTGAGTTATAGGGCCTAGTCACAAGTAGAAATGATCAGGTTCAACATGTGTGAATTTATCTTTTGCATATTTCATGGCAAAGTACAATGTGATCAATAGAAAAACTGACACGTCCCGTATTTGACCAGCCAGAACCACATGCTTTGGCAAAACTTTACAAAGACGAGTGGCTCTGGAGCCGTATCCTGTCTTCCTGATTTCAAAGGGCGTGATTGACAGGCGGATTAACCAATCAGCATGGCCCATTTGTGTCAAAAACAACATGGCTGCTCACATGTAAAAAAAAAAAAAAAATACATAAAGGACTGATAAACAACGCAGAAACAGAACACATTTGTAATCTGTCTTTACTTCAAGATGATTACTCTTAACCCCGTCTAGAGAATGTAAATTACCAGGAAAATTTTTCGACTGTTCTTGGTAATAATATAGTAAAAGGCTACAGTACAATGCGTTTATCCTTCATTATCCTAGCTAGCATGACATTTCCATCACCATTACAATACACTTATACTTGGACATGCTTTTAGAATTACACGGACATCAGGTGCTCATGCTGTGGACCGGGATGACTCACTCTCACACCCCTTCGAATCATTACCGCCTTAACAATACCGCCTTAAGATTAGCACGGCTGCCCTTTGTATTTAGAGAGATCCTTTGTAATAACTCCCTCTAGCAATGCTCATATTACTTTTCATAAAACAGCACGAACATGGAAGCTCTCCAAAACCAAGGACCACAAGAGAGGATCATGACTGCCAAGAGCTGTGAGAATCCAGCAGACAGTGAAAGATTCATTTCCACACAAGTCCCACTCGATTTGAGCATGTAGGGGGTTTTTTTTGTTTTGTTTTTTTCTTTTTTCCTGGAGTCATTGTGAAGAAATGGATGTGCGTTCCGCTGACTGAGAGAAAAGAGAGGAAGCCCCCCACTGCCTGAGGAGGAGACAGGGCAATGGAGCTGAATATAGCACCACTAGTAATTAATACTGAGTAAATGGTCATGGGAAGCTGATGCAAATACTGTGGGTTTGAATAGGACATGGGAGACAATTATATTTTTAAATCACTGAATTCTGGATAATATGGTTGCATTTTAGACTGCATTAATATGTCTAAATTGTCATGATACTAAAATGTCAAACTAGATTTTGACCGATACAGTTTTTGATTCTAAAGTCATTAAAAATGCTCATGCTCAATGCTCATTTGAGACATAAAAATGTTCTTTGTGGTGGTCTACTAGTTCTGATAATGCTCAGATCTTGTGTTAATGTAATTTCTTCAATATCGATACTTTTGGTAATTTTTATATAGTGAGTGCCACCTTCAAGGCGCTCAAAGTTCTTTACATAAATGAACAACTCACCCATTCACACACACATTCATACACCAGTGCACGCAGACATTGGGTGTAAGGTGGGTTAAGTGTCTTGCCCAAGGACACAACAACAGGAATCGCACCGCCAATTGCACCGCCAACCTGTGGGTCAGTAGATCTGAACGCTCTACCAATGATGTTTATGTCAAGAGCGGGATTCTAACCGCCAACCTTTGGATCGGTGGATCTGATGCTCTACAAACTGAGCTACTATCGCCCCCTTTTATATAACTTGTTTTGATACCAGCTTAGTATTGATTTGGGAATAGAAAAATTGGAAAGTGCACGTTAGTGTTCTTCAGACAAAGTTAGCCAAAATTGCTACTATAATGAGTAAAATGAAGTTTTTGCTGAGTCTGGCTTCACTTAAATTATTGTACAATAGTCTATTCCTACCATATTTGAATTATTGTGTAGAAATTTGTACAAGTTGAAAAATGTTTGATTTTGAATGTAATGACCGAATAAAATAAAATAAACTAAAAACTAAAAATTGCTATTAGTATCTGTTTTTTGTATATACTTTTTGACAACCACAGAGCTCAGACGCCTGGTTTGATATGTCCTTAGTTCTAGTCCTAGTTTATATCTGGTCGAGTCTAGGTAGTTCCAGTTTTTGCCCTAGGGATTAAAGGTACACTATGTAACTTTTCTGGTGGAGGGTATGCCACCAGATTGTCTGCTTTACCTGGAATGTTTGAGAGTGTTCCATTAACTGTGGAAAAGCAACCTCGCTCACAGTTAAAGGCTTTAAGCTATGGAAGACAAAATACAGACTAACTTTTTTTTTTTTTTTTTTTGTTTATGTTGGGGAGTCTCAGCCAATGTTTAATTCAATTATCTGAAAACTCCTTGTAACTACTTCCATAGTTTTACAGTTTTAATTTGTATAAAAACACCCCGAAATGTTATGGCAAAATTAAAGCAGCATCAGAACGATTCCTCTCTTGTAGGAGCTGGGACATGATGTGGAACAGGAGGACTTTGAAGTGCAGTCTCCCAGTCGTCAAACTGCAGTGCCAGCGGGACATTAGAGCGGTACCCCTTGAATACTGAAAAGAGAAGCTTGAAATGAGGGTGAACATTTGTATGAAGCATGGCCTGTCTATATTTAACACCATTCATGTAATAGGACGGATGAGGGTGTCTGGGATAGCTGCTATAATGCTAAGATTGTTAGCCTAAGAGCTCCGGTAGCTTCAAATCGTCGCCTTGTGGTCAATTATAAAAGCCATCAGGATTTGTCTTCATCTGATCTGGTTTCAATGTCTTCTCCTGCGTTGCACTTTCAGCGATGGGGATTTTATCATGCGGTCCCTCTGCATATTTATAGAGGTGCTCAAATACAGTGGAATTAATAGTCACCGGTGTAAGGTAGAAATATGAACCCGCGTTGAAAAGGTGATGACGAAGACAGCTTGAGTCTTTCATCTCATTTTTTCTTCCAGTGTCATTTTGCTGCATGTTTCAAATCACCACAATGAAACTGGTAAATGGGATAAATGAATTTCGCATGGTAGGCATTCGTGGTATGTCTCCTTAGGTTGACTGAGAGGCCGCAAAGATCTTGAAATAAGTCAGAAAAAGTAATGCAATGCAATTTCTGCCTTATGCATTCGATCACATCAGGGACTGAGCGGTGTTTTGATAAAGCAATTCTACTGTAATATGAAAAAGACCAGAAAGCTGTGGTTACACTTCAAGGTAATTTCACCTAAGACTGATTTTGTCATATTGTCATTTTGTTTTGAAGACACTGTAAATATATTTTTTGTTTATAAAGACCAGACAAGTTGAGCTTCTAAAACCTAGTATCACCATAAAATATTTGAGTTGTGGAGTGTTTTGTTTCATTCATGTATTTTTAAGTAACACTTTATTATTAGTCTGTTTATATCTCCAAAGCTCAAAATGCTCTGTTCCACCTTGTGATGTCATGAAGCAGTAGTTTTCAAGTTAACAGCTACATTTTACCTTTGGTTTAGTAGAGATTGGAAATTCCAGAGCTGAAATGACCCAAATGATTCTAGTGAAGGTGTATGGAGTTTAAAAAGACAGTGGAGCACTTCCTGTATTACCACATGACATCACAAGGTGGAAAAGAGTGTTTTCTGTTTGAGAGAAGAACTCAGCTTAAATATGCAGGGTTTGTGCGTTAAACATGTGTGAATGAAACACAACTCCAGACAACATTAGAACATAGGTCAGAAAATACAGTAATACGGGCCTGTTAAGTGCAATATTCTCAACAGACTAAAATGTGACCATAGCAAAAAAACAACTTAATAGGCCCAAAGCAAGACTGAACTAGAATGTTATTGAGAAACCATCTCTCCAAATCTGTTTTTTTTACTCTAGAGCACATTGTTCATGTGCATTAGCTTCTTGATATATTTTTTCACAACATTTAACCATTCAAAAGACAGGTTATTTTATTTTAAATTGTTAATTGTAATTTTTATTTTTATTTTTTTAATTTTTTTTATGTATCTTTATTTATACAGGGAGAGCCCAATGAGAGCACACAGACCGTACTTCATGGGCGCCCTCTTCAGATACAGAAAAAAAAAAAACAATGTCATGACAATGGTCCCATAGATCGGCTATACATACACTGATGAGACAATGAAGTGTCTTGCCAAAGGACATATCAGCAGGTCTACTATTCACGCACAGCTAAACAAATACAACTCAACATTTTTAGGCCTGTATAAGAACACGACAGTTGTATTTCAGTGGGCAACACTCCAGCAGTGAGAGGTGCTGCTTTTACACAAAATAATGACACAGTCACAGCAGAGAGTCCATCACAGGGACTGCTGCACTGACCCTGTCCGCTAATTAAAAGTTCTTCACCATGAGAGACCATCTTGTGATTTCTAGCATTGGAGGTTTCCTGTGTTGAATCATGACCCCTGTGTATGAACCAAAATGTTTCATGGTAAATTAAAGGAGCAATATGTAAGTTTTCAGGGTTTCCACCAACTGCTTTTCTGCAGTGTTGCTGTTGTGCTTGGAATAAACTCTGTAGGATATTTAACTTGTCTATCTTCATGGAGATAAAGAGACAACACCATCAGGTAAGGTTACAGGTCAGACTAGTGTAGAGACGACCCCGCTCTCAGTAAGAATACATGATTAAAAACAATTTATTCTGGGGTCGGAAATACCGGGTGTTTTTATGAAAGAATATGCTCTGAAGAATACCTCGCAGGTCAAAACGTGTTGGTGCCCTTTGTCCTTAATAATTTTGAATCTCATTTAAGTGCCTACCCTCACTACACACAAAACTGAAGGGTATTATTTGTCTTTTAAGGATGAATGTTTTTAGAAGGTATTTTGTTTGGCTATAAAACACCTATAATTGAATAAACCCAAGATAATGCCATACTGTGGGACATTAAAAAAATTAGATATAAGGCAGTGTCCACCAGTAATCTGAGCAGAACTGAAGAAGCGGCTTGGATGAGCAGCGAAACGTCTTCACTCCTACAACTTTTTGTCCAGTTGACAGATTTGAATTTTTCTTTTGTTATGGATCATGCCTGGATGACTGATGGATTACACAGACATAAGAAAAAATGCTGCAAGGAGGACAACCATGAACTTAAAGCCTGAACATTGCTAGTAGAAGTTTCATAAAAGCTAACAAAAAAGCTAAAAGGTTAATTAGCATTTTCAGTGTTAACATGTCAGAGTACAGGCCACAGGGAGGGTCTTATGTGGATCAAATATGTGCAAATTCTTTTATTTTGGTGATTTACCAAAGTGAACTGTTTAATAATGGTCACAAATACTGTCGAAAAAGTGGTGACATTGGCACATTTATGAAAGTCACAGAATATTTTAATAACTCTGCCTTTTCATTTGGTCACCTGTTAAGTTCAGTGAAATAAGGAACCAGTTAAACCAAAAATGAACCACTTAACACCAAACTTACTGACACTAAAAGGGCACTCACTTTTGTAATGCGTGTGTCTATTCTGGAGTAGGTTTACTTGAATTACAGGCTTTTGGGCTGTGCACCATCATTTATTGAAGGTTTAATTAAAATGGAAACTTTACATTTAGAAACATATCCAACACATGCATAGCTACTCAAAATATGTTTCAGCCAACCTTATGTCCAACTCATGAATTTTCCGTACTGTCCATGCATTAGCCGTTCATTATCAGGGGCGGCTCCAGGCATTTTTGGTTGGAGGAGCTAACGGGGTGCAAAGGTTTTCAATGTGGGTGCTCACTTAACATGTTAATTTAGAGTCTTCTAACAATGGAGTGTACCCCACCCCCCTACAATGTTTGCTTTGCTATTTTAAACAAGTTTAGCCCCTGTAGTGATTTATAAAACCTAACATGGAATAATTTGTATTATTTATTGTGTCTCATTTTGAACACTTGAATATTTTTAGTTGAGATTGGATGTGTTATGAAAGTGGGGCAAAAATCTTTGGGGGAGCTATGGGGGAGCATTGGCCATTCTAGGCTAGTACCCCCTCAAGAATTTTGCATTTTGCTATGTCTTGTGCGTCTCTGTGCCCGTCATTCCGTCTGCCTCTGACGCTCTGTTTTATTGGCGCAGTGATGATGTTTTGTGGTTATGAAATGACAGCAGCTCAGAGTCGCTCTGACACCCATGGCTCTATAATAAGAACTTTTTATTATACTTTTATTATACTTCCATGCTGACACCACACACATGAGGAGCACAGCGGATTAAAAATCGCATACAAGGATCCAAAGTCGAGTAACGCCTCCTTGAAATCTGGGAGAAGCAAATTGGGTCCTAAATGGGGCAAATGATCCTGCAGTGTGTGGTGAGCTTAACCCTAACTTCTAAACCTTTAATTAAGTAGTTACTAAGCAGGAATCATTCTTAACTATTTGTTCATTACGAATTAAGTCTTTGTTCATGCTTTATTAAGGCTAATTAATCTTTTGGTTATTATAAAACGGTACCTATTTCTTCCTCATCTTCGTCATCCCCACTGTTTACACCAAACATAGGCCTAATTATCGCTCTATTTTAAGTTTATGTTGACGCTGGTTCATTCACTCAGAGACGTGTATGTCTTTAGTGAGAGTGAGAAGTGAAACAAATCATTTTAAGGACTCATTATAAAGTCTACGGTGGCTTTGTGAGTTCCAGCTGCTTCTGCGTGTGCCAGATGAGGAGCGAGTGTGGAGTTCTGATAGACCAATAAAAACCTGATGGAGTCATGCTATAACTGTGTCTATGGATTAATCTGGGATGGATATTAGGAGGCAATAAAACAGTCAGCCTCTCTCAATGTGGGTTTATTTATACTTTGTTAGAGGCTAATTCATTTATTGCCTGGGATGTGAGCAGCTCAGTGGATATGAATCTAAAGATAAAGCTGACAGGAGGTAAAATGAAGACCAAAGTGGTATAACATTACATACGGGTTTTTCTGTTGGGGGTAGTTAAGGTTTGTTTGTTTATTTGTGTTAAACTGAAATCTAAAAATACAGTTAAGGTGAATAACAGACTTTTGCACAGAGCTCATTGCACATTGATGAGTTGGAGGTTGAATCCCAACTGCAACCCGACTGTCATTTTGCGTCGTTGGGCTAAACACTTGAATGATTCTAGCAAATGTGCGTGGAGTTTAAAAACACAGTGGAGCACTTCCTGTATTACCATATGACATCACAAAGTGGAACAAAGTGTTTTCTGTTTGAGAGAAGAGCTCAGCCTGAATATGCAATGTTTGTGTGAATGAAACAAAACACAACTCCAAGTATGTTTGTGATGAGGAAACAGAACATAGATCAGAATATACAGTTATATGGGGCCTTTAAGTGCATTATTCTCAACTGTCAGTCTGCCATTTTATGTCTTTTGGCAAGACATTTGACCTACCTAGCCCAAGTTTGAATGAGGTTTGTGAGTGAGTACTTTGAGAGGTCTTTGGTGTAGATTGGGAGCCACATCAACTATGGCAAGTATTATATATTCTGAATGGTTAAAAGTCCTCAAAGTGTCTCCTAGAACAAAAAGCTGAAACCCATGAATAGCATCACCACTTAGTATAGACAGTGAATAAATATCCAAAGTAAAGTGACTGTGAGCATCCAAAATGGTGCATCAACAATCAACAGGGTAATGCATGGTGGCAGAGTGGCTGGCTGTCCTCTCTGCAGTAGGTTGTGGCTTCAACCAATCAATCAATGTGAATGTTTCTCTTTATTTATATCATTATGTCTGGCTCATACTGAGTGCTCTAACCTTGCCTGACAAATCCAGAACGATATCTCTCTGTATTTTTTATACAGATCGATATCAGTCTGGTCCCCACGCCCTCTGTTGCGCCTCAAGTTCAGTCAAACGTGATTGTGCAATCAGATATGGGTTTTTTTCAGTCACACGTGTTTTTCAGCCCTGTGATATTTTTTTCCTTTATTTTTCCGATAGTGGTGGACCATGCCTGTCCCCGATTGGCTAATCCACCTGTCAGTCACGTCCATTTGAAAATGAAGAGATTCACCGGTGCCCAGGCTCACATCTTCATAAAGTATTGAAGAAGTGTGTAGTGTGGATCCCAGACAAGCTCTAACCCTTAAACATTGATATACGGGATTGACTGAAATTTTAGCATATTTTGGTTGTGTAGTTAAAAGTAAAAAAAATGACCATGAAGTTTTGTAAATATGTAATAGTAATACCTAAGGATAATCTGACATCGTTATCTGTTGATACATAATGTTTCACCTCTCACTCTCCCACTGCACCCGGAGTGGGGCAGGTCGATCCTCGCATGGGAAATCTACAGTGCATCTTAAACAGTTATCGACAGGCCTCCAGTTGGTAAACCTTTTGCGGCGCCTGAATTGATTTGGGTCTTGTGTTGATGCAAATGGGTCTGCAGCTATGAATGTTTGATAAACGTCGGGTCAGAGCGCCGTGCGGAGGTGAAGAGTTCAGGGTGTCATCCTCCGCTATTTCTCGAGCGCTTGTTGATACATCCAAAGGGTCGGCCTGTCTGACGGTATTGATCGGCAACTACATACTAATGTGTTTATTGATAGACCAGATAAGGATTAGATATAAGCCCATGATAAACTACCTGTCAGTAAATTACTCTTGTTTCCATCCAATTACAATGAAAAATGTCGGTCTCCAAGTATGCACCAGGGCTGCTTCAATGAATGGGAATAATCATGACTAGCTGCTTATTAAAGGGCATAAATTATGCAAAATGTACTTTTGGGGGTTTTAACCATGTTATAACATTGTTCCTTCCATTTAACATACTTGGAGTTGTCGCTTCATTCACGCTGGTTTCAGTAATTCTCTGTAAAAAAAAGTGCTTTGCCTCTGAACTTCAGAGAATTCGCGTTTAAAATTTTCCCAGGATTGTGGGGTCACAGGTAGAAACCTTGCGCAATTTTTAGTCCATTTATCATCGCCATCATTCAAAGCAAGTCTGCCGTCAGATTGTCAAATGTTCAATACTGTGTGCTTACATTAACATATTGGGGCATTTTTTTTAACATATTGGGGCATTTTTTTATTCATCCATCCATTTTCTTCTGCTTATCCAGGGCCGGATTGCGACAGTCTAATCAGGGACTCCCAGACTTCTCTCACCCCAGACACTTCCTCCAGCTCCTCCTACACTGGAGGGACTATGTCTCTCAGCTGGCCTGGGAAAGCCTTGGGGTCCCACTGGGGCCCCCTCCCAGCAATTTTTTTATTAGCTAAGATTACTTTTTGCCTGTAGTAATTCCTTCAGCTGCCAGTAGACGAAGCCCTACACTAGATTCGATTATGGGGAGCTCCCAAGCTGCAAAATAATGACTATACAGACTCTAAAACACATGAAGAACATTCATAACAAAGATGGCATTATAAAATCAAAATGGTAAAAGACAATAAACAATGTCATATTTTCATCAATAATACACTTTATTTGTAAAGCTTTCAGTCAACTTTTCAGTTAGTTTCAACCTTTATTTGGTGAAAATTGTGTTCTCAATGTACAATAGAAATAATCATTTGACTAGTTGAGTAAAAAATTTTGTTTTGTCTAGTCAACTACCAAAATAATCGTTAGTTGCAGCCTTAATATATGCAGCATTGCAAGGTTGGTCATTACCTTTCCCTTCTCTCCAGCTCCCATGATGCATATCACTATATCCATTTTGTGTCTTTCTATTGGCAAAGCGTCAAAGTCAGTGCGCTTTGATCAAGAATATGGCCTTCTTAATATTCAAATCGGGTTCCTGGCAGCGCGATGGATTGAAAGCAGCGCTCCTAAATCCTATGTGTCCGGTTCAGTGGGTGAAGACAGATGTTATGTGTTCTCCACAGTTAGGAGTTAAGTACCAAAGACAGTTCAGACCCACATGCCGTCCTGATGGCTGCAGCACAGGGAGAGCTAAGTGTGCTGTCAAATAAAGGGGAAAATATACTAGGGTTTATCCTGGGGTTTAGTGCAGGAGGCAGCGTGTCTTTAAACAAACTTACTATAAATCTGGAACATCGCGCCCTCATTTGCAACAAGCGAGGAGGATGGTGAGCTGATTCTGCCGTTTCACTTTCTCAGTGTTTGGAAAGCAGATGACAAGGCAGTAACAGCAGTGAGAAAATGATTTAGAAACTCACAGGTGCACCGTGTAACATTTCTGCCTGTCTCCATGGTGATGTTATTGGAAAGTCTCACCGTGTGGCATTAATAAACTAACTAACTATTTATCGCGATGGAGACAAACAAGTGTTGCCACCAGGCCAAGTTATGTAACTTTTCAGCCTGCCACAAGCTTGTTTCCATGGAGATGTTATTTCTTTGCCTAGAATGTTCCACAGTAAGGCATTAAACGTAGCTACCTCTATGGAAACAAGCGGGTGGTGCTATCAGGCTTTAAACAACTTTTTTTTTTTTTCAAGCTATTTTTGAGCCATAAAAACACCTGCCACCAATTTAATTTATTCTAGATAGATATGTTTATTGGCCCATGGAACATTCTAGGCCAAGCAATACCAGCCCATTATGAGAAGAAGGTGGCAGTTTCCCAAGAAAATCCTTGACGTAGGTACTTCAGACCAAGATCTAGAGCCCCGTGACACAAGACTGGACTCCCTGCTCCTGATAGGCTGACCCAATGGCATTGAATGATTGGCACAATGCTTCTCCACACCTATTTGGGTTTTGAAGCTGTCTGTCAATTTTTTTCATATTATCAGATTTGCTATTCATCAGTTAATGTCTGAAGGGCTTGTGTCCCATTGTCACTATTACAGCGACCTTCACCCATCATTTAAGATATGTAAATTACAAGGTTACACTCATCTCCACTTGTCCTTTTATATTCAAATTTCACACTTACTATAAAGATGAAAAATTGAGGTAGCTAATTATCTTTTCCTCTTCTTGCCCTGACTGAAGGAGACGCCAGAGAGAATAATTGGCCTAATCTTTATTTTATGTAATACCTGTAACAGTATTACATAACATAAATCATTTGGTGTGTGGAAGTATTCTGGAGTAGCTCAGATAGGACACATAGGCGCTATTCCTGTTACTAATATCACATACTGTTGTTTTGAACTTTGGCAAGACACTTCACTCACCTATTAACTCAGGTGTTTCAGTGATTGAGTGATATGTATTTAGATGCTATGGACACAGACTGGTGTTTAAGACTTTTGGGGTTGTACCATCACAAAGGAATAATTAATGTAAGCGCTGAGCACTTACTGTGTAAATGTAAGGTATTTCTTACATTTATGTTCTTAATGAACATAAAAAAAATGCATAATTACGCCCCACTGAGAAATCAAATTAGAAAAAAAAACATCTTATGGCCTACTTTGCGATCATATCAATTATTTAATCAAACTATATTATAATCTAGTACCACCTGATAATATATTTACCTTTCCAAATACTATAAAGCTCTACCAGATGCTCAAATGTGTAACAATTTTCTGCATTATTTAATCCATACTTGGTGGTGGTAAGCCAATATTGTAGCCACAGCTGTCCTGGGGTAGACTGACAGTGAGGCCAATCTGCGCCACCACCAACACACACACACACACACACACACACACTGCGCCCCCCCCCACACACACACACACACACACACACACACACACACACACACACACACACACACACTACAGTGTCTTGCACAATAACAGTATTACTAGGCTATTCTACGGCACCTGGTATTCCCAGTAGTCTCCAAAGGACTAACCAGGCCCAACCCTGACTGCTTAACTTCCAAGTTCAGATAATCTTGGGTATTTTCAAGGTGATACAGCAAGTAAGACTAAATATGGACTAGAAAGTTTGAAATATGACTGAACCTAAACATAACATTGATAAGGTCTTAATGGGGACTTATCTAAAAACAGTAAAACCTGAAAAATTTGACAGAATTTTAAGAAACTACTCTGATCGAGGCCGTGTTCTCCAGGCCAAGGTCAGGCTTTGTTCAGTCTGTTGCTATAGCTCATAATATCGCAGTTTTTTTCCGTGTTGCAAACGTAAGCAGTTAAATTTGCACCTTCAGTCGTTCTTATTCATTCGTAAAAACAGACTTCTGGTGAGATTTGAGGAGGAAGGATGCGTGTGACCATCTATGCTGTAAGACATTAGAGATTGAGAAATTACAGATTGACTTCACAAAACACCAAATGATTTCTTTCCCAGACCATAACTATAACATGAATAACAGACAAAATAACATTATCTTTTTTGGCACCAATTGACTCCGCCTACATTCAAATATGCCTGTTTTTGTTCAGTAACAGAATTGATTAACGGTATAACTCGGTGGTAGACCGTAATAATTGGCCCTTAGTCTTTATTGGTTGGTAGCAATAAAAGCACAGCTCACAGTGGGTTTCTTCAGAGCACGGCATTGCAAATCAATTATGGACACGTCTGCGCAGCCTGACACAGAGAGGGGAGACTGAGGCTGCAAATTAGACTCTCTTCCCTCGGTTACACACACTCTGTCTCTCACTATGGAGGCAAATTACCCACCGCTCCGTGCATTGATCCCAGGGCGCAAGGTGGTGTTAGCACAAGGATGCCAAGTCATTATCAGCTTCTGGTCTACTTTTGGAGGCCTCACTTCAATGAGGGGGTATTGTAGAATGTAATCATTGAGACGTGTTTGTAATCAGGAAAAATGCTGTTTAAGTATGAGGGTTGGCAATATAATTTGAAGAAAAGAAAAGAAATTGTTCAAGCAGCCTTTCTTTCTGTACTGGATTATGGGGATATAATATACACGTAGACTTCAGCCTCTACTTTGAAACCTTAGATACACTCCTTTCACTCAGCCCTTCCTTTCATCCTTTTTCATAACAGGTGATGAATTTAAAAATTTAGGACGGCCATCACTGTCTGTCAGAAGAGAACACAATATAAACTGTATTTATAAGGGACTACTTGATAGAATGCCTGAATACCTCACTTGTTTGTTGAACTTTGATAAGAGAACAAATGCACATTTTGTTTATTTTGTTGTTGCTTTTTTTTTGTACTTTTCTGTATTTCAACAGGGTGCTCATGAAAAAGGTGTGAGTTCTCTCATTGGGCTCTCTCTGTATAAATAAAGATAAATAAAAAATAAAATAAAATGAAAAAGAAGGCATGTTATGCTTTTTTTACCGAAAAAGGTAGATGATGATTTTATATTTTGTTAATTGTAATTCACAATTTTGATCTGAAACGGCTTGAAGTGGAACTAAACTGGCATATGGTGTTTGAATAGCACTGTCTACTCTTTCTAGTTTTGGCTAATTTTAGTGCAAACTGGGTAAATGTGTAGCTTTGTGGTCAAAACCGTATAATGATGTGCGTGTCCTGGCTCCAGTAGCCACTGTATCATGCAAGACTGCCCTGATTACATCAAGGTGTTTCTGATTTCAAACACTCAACTGCAGGGCCAGAGGAGTGTGGACGCCTGTCAGACCAATCACACTGCTCCTTGTATGTCCAGACCCCGCCCCTCCCCTCCCCTCACTCTCCCCTTTACTCCTGTGGTTTAATTCTCAATACAGCTGCTCACCCTTGTAGCTGTCCTTTGATCCGGAGTGGGATGTATTCAGGAAAAAAACCAAAAGACAAAAGCTCTGATAGTGTAATGCTATTTGTTACAAAAACAGAGTAATATGCCAATTACAGACAAAGGTCCAGGAGCTCCCTAAGCCAATGCGAGACACACCCAGAACAAAGAACTTGTCATGCCTATATAGTCTCTACCATAACCTCCTTTGTATCCTAACTCTTATCTATGTCCACAGACTTAAACATACATAGCATCTCAGTCTTAGGAATGTGCCCTCTGACCCCTCTGACCTCCATATGTTAAACTCAGATAGGGATTGTCAGGAAACCAAACCTCAGATGGGGAAGACCAGATACCACACTCCTCCAGACAGTGCCAATTTTACCAGCTCTATTTGAAATGTGGTGGTGGGCGGAGTTTAGGTGTTTAGTCCCACTTTATTAAAAGAAACATGTTCATTGGCTTCCTGTTTAAAACTGCAGAATAGACATCCCCCTCCTGTTCAAAGTGACATTTCACCATAGCAAGCAACAGTTTTTTACTTATGTGTTTTTGTTTCTCAAAAATAGCTATGTGAACTTTACATGTATATGAATATTTTAATGATGAAGTACAGAGAAGTGGGCGGAGCTAGGGGGTCAAAGTCTATATTTTTTATATAGCACATTTACAACAATTACAGCTGCCCAAAGTGCTGTACATATTCACAAATACATGAAGGGTAGTAAAGGCACATGCAAAATTCTAAAAAATGAAAAATGGAAAGAAACAGACAATTAAAGAAAACAGTGTGGGAAGAGTGAAATTGTACAACCTCTGCCCACTGAAAGAAAAGAAGAAGGCATGAAGCGCTCCCTCAAATGAGTGATCGTTGGCAACAACAGGAGTCATGTTGTTACCATGCAAAAGAAAGTACATTCAAAACAAGGGGAAGAACCGAGGAACAGCAATCACTTATGCTTCCAACAAAAAAGAAAAGAAAACGATATAAAAAGAGAAAGATGATAAAGTCTGATAAGAAAAGAGAAAGAAGAGAAAAATAAAATAGGGGATATTTTACTTCTATGGGGTATTATTTTTTAACACATAACATATTTAGACCTTTTATTGTTTTGAAAATGATATATTTGCTGAAAACATTGTATTAAAACGTTTATTTTTAATACATCACTCCTCTTTCCAAGCGCTATCACTACACAATCGCAGTACATCACATTAATGAAACTACTTCACATTGCATCAGGTTTGTGAAGTTGTAGTGGATTGTTTTGTATCCTGCTCTTAAAGGCAGGATTCAAAACAATGTGTCTGTGAGCTGAACTTTGAACAGGATCATACTGCTAACCACAAAGAGGGTTCATGCGTGGATAACATCTAAAACATGCGTGGATAACATCTAAAAACCTCCTCAGGCATGTTTTTGATGAGGGAACAGTGTTATAACACGGTAGAAAGTTACAAAAAGTCAATTTTGCATAATACTCCTCTTTAACGTTTCTTAAGCAGGGTTGTAGAATTAAACAGGGTTATAACCATTTTCTAAAGTGCAGGTGCTGTTCTGTTCAGCTGATCAAATTTACACCTCACACATTCTTCTGAGTCTGAATTAAACTGAGAATAGAAATGAACTTGAATGAACTAGGAATTCACAGATTGATTTTGTTGGAAAATTAAATGTCAACACTGCTTGGCTCTCCGCGGTCCATCATCACAGGGGTCTATCAGGCTAATTAATGATAACAATCAAGACTTGTACTTTTTTATTGGAGGAATGGCCTTGAAAGAGCCGGGCCACAGACTGAGTGTACAGGGACCCGCTGAGGACACAGACCAGAAGAGAGAAGAGGTCTCATCTGTGAAGTGGGTTTCTTTCATTATAACCAAGGGAAATATAGGTAATAAAAACACTGAACCCAAAAGCACATACCAATTTAGTGTTGGTACTTTGATATAGCTTTTTGGATTGAAGACTTAGATACTAAAATATGCTATAACCTTTTCACTAATGTATCAAAAGTACAACTTGCATGTACAGAATTACTATGGCTTCTTCTATATCTGATACATGAAACAGCAGAGAAAGAAGCCATTGGCCATAACCTGCTGTTCAAATAATGTAAGGAACATTTTGTACACTTTGAATATAGCCTATGGGTGATTTAAGATTATAACTGGCTCGATCTCGCAATGGTGTGAAATGGCTCTTCTTGGGTAACTGTAACATTTGGAGTTTCCCCATTAGCAGAAAAACTGAAAACTAAAAAATATTGTGGATTTTGTGACAACGTCAGAGCAGACTGGACTTGCTCTGTTTTTGGAGTCCCTATTTTTCCCATTAGAACAAAGCAAACTTGAGGAGTTGTTTTGTTGTTGTTTTTTCAGTACAATATACTTTACTTTGCCTTGGTATTAAATCTGTGTCACCTCACTGGCAAATTATTCTGTTGGCAATTAGCCCATCCTTCAAATAACTTTCACTTATTTGAACGTATCATCAAAACTCATCATTCAATTTGACATAAACTGCGTTTCCACCCATATTTCCAAAATTTGCATCAGAAAAGTGCATAACAAATACGACTTTATTCCCTTTTCCATCCAAGCGTTCGAGCGGATAACTGGGTGTTGTTTACCTGGTTAGGGGAGCTACTGGTGTGCTCTGTGTCATGACACTGCTAATTCTACAGAGGGCGCACTGTGCTGATTGGTTTGGCTTTGGTAGAGATGCATTTTCTCAGTTTTTTAGCCATTTGTTTCATACATTTGTGTTGCGTCCAAAACTTAGCAGATTCTTTAAACTATAAGAATACACTTTTATGCAAAGGGTTGTAAATGCGATATTTGGCGTTTCCACTTCCCATTACTTATACAAATCTTTAAAATGAGCATTAATATAGGGTGACGGAAACACCACTATATAGGCTTTCATCTTTGTCTCACATTCTTTCTAACTCATTATTTCACCCTTGCTCCAGTGTAAAATGCTTGTACAAAGTGTGTCCAGTGGAGACTTAATGCACTCATGGCTTGTAAAGGATTGTGTTGGAGCGCGCTGGTTGTTGTTTGAAAGGTCACTGATTTTAATGACATTTTTGACAGAGGGCTTTGTAATGAGGCTAACCGCTGCATGGGGACAATTTAGGTACAAGCTACAAAAGCATAGTGCAGGGAAATATGTGCTAATTGAAGGAAAGAAAACAAACAGGTTCATACATCATATTTGGGCTTTCTCTTATTGGTTTAGTTCAGTCTTTAAATAATTCAAATGAAGCTGAACCACAGAAACTTTAAGAGAGTACAATGACAAAAACATGGCTCACTTTTTGTTTCAAAGATTTAGAACTGAGATAAACTGAATACACTGGACCAGCTCTTTAATCTCCATCGGGGGCTCGAGGGTTCATGGGAGTTTGCCCAACCAGTCCACATGTGCGTTGTGGATTTGAAGAAGGCATTCGACCGTGTCCCTCGTGGTGTCCTTTGGGGGGTGCTCCGGGAGTATGGGGTCCGGGGCCCTTTGCTAAGGGCTGTCTGGTCCCTGTATGATCGAGGCAGGATCTGTGTTCGCATTGCCGACCTGGTCCCGGTGCATGTTGGACTCCGCCAGGGCTGCCCTCTGTCATCGGTTCTGTTTATTGTATTTGTGGACAGAATTTCTAGGCGCAGCCAGGGGCCGGAGGGCGTCCGGTTCGGGGACCACACGATCTCATCTCTGCTGTTTGCAGATGATGTTGTCCTGATGGCTTCATCGAGCCAAGGCCTGCAACATGTACTGGGGCGGTTTCCAGCCAAGTGTGAAGCAGCTGGGATGAGAATCAGCTCCTCCAAATCCGAGGCCATAGTTCTCGACCGGAAAAAGGTGGCTTGCCCTCTCTGGGTGTTTGGGGAGTCCTTGCCTCAAGTGGAGGAGTTCAAGTATTTTGGAGTCTTGTTCACGAGTGAGGGAAGGATGGAGTGTGAAATTGACAGGCGGATCAGTGCAGCGTCTGCAGTGATGCGGTCGCTGTATCGGTCTGTTGTAGTAAAGAAGGAGCTGAGCCAAAAGGCAAAGGTCTCGATTTACCGGTCAATCTATGTTCCAACCCTCACCTATGGTCATGAGCTTTGGGTAATGACCGAAAGGACAAGATCGCGGATAAAAGCGGCCGAAATGGGTTTTCCTACCCTCACCTATGGTCATGAGCTTTGGGTAATGACCGAAAGGACAAGATCGCGGATAAAAGCGGCCGAAATGGGTTTCCTCCGCAGGGTGGCTGGGCGCTCCCTTAGAGATAGGGTGGGTGCTCAGTCACTCGGAGTAGAGCCACTGCTTCTACACGTCGAGAGGAGCCAGCTGAGGTGGCTCGGGCATCTGTTCAGGATGCCTCCTGGACGCCTCCCTAGGGAGGTGTTCCGGGCATGTCCCACCGGGAGGAGGCCCCGGGGAAGACCCAGGACATGCTGGAGGGACTATTTCTCTTGGCTGGCCTGGGAACACCTTGGGGTCCCACTGGAGGAGCTGGAGGACGTGTCGGGGGTGAGGGAAGTCTGGGAGTCCCCGCTTAGACTGCTGCCCCCGCGACCCAGCCCCGGATAAGTGGAAGAAAATGGATGGATGAATGGATGGATGGATAAACTGAATACTGTGTTTATTTTTGTAGACCACGAAATAAGAAAAGCAGTTTAGCTAACAATATTGACCCTTGACATATGACCATATTACTAGATTCTTCAGCATTGTTGAAAGTTATATTTTTGCCTTTAGCACATTAGACTAGTTCTCAAACACATAATGGATCCAAGACACGTATTGACACATCCCCACGTCTGAACAATGTGTTTTATTCCAGTTAATTATGTTCGCTGGCTTCCCTCCACTTCTCCCACACACTCAGTGGATTGCTGCTGCCGCTTTAATTGCATAATTGATCTGGTCCTGTGTCATGGATCATCACATTCAATAGAGGAGCTCATAAGTTTGTAACACAAGTAGTCCATAAGTGCATACAGTTCATACAGTGTGGGGGTGGCAATGATGCTCAGTGATCACCACTTCATACTTAACTAATTATTTTTAATTAGTTAGAATGGTTTTGTTTGGTTGTTTAGATTAATTTTTTTTTTTTTTTTTTTTTTAATTGAAAAGTTCTAACCAACAGGAAATCAAGCAGAGAGAAGCACAAAGCAAAGTTGCAAATTGAAAATATTCTGGCCAAAAAACATGTACATAGTGGAAACTGTTGCTGTATCCTTGTCCTGAGGCAGCTGTGACTACAAGTAGCTTACCACCTCAGAGTATGGAGTGAGTAAATAATACAATACGAAGTGCTTTGTGCGTCTTGAAAGGCGCTATATAAATCCATTGCATTCTTTTTATTAAGCACCCTATGGTGAGGAGTAAATAAACAAAGCACTAGAGCTCTGTGGGTACTAATCGAAGGCAGTATTAATAAATCCGACTCAAATGATTGTGATACAAAAATAAACCATTAAGTTCAGCTTAATTAAACTATCAACCACCAAATATACAGCCTGAGCCTCTGTATCAAAGCCATTTTCAAATGTGCATTCACTGAACCTATTTTTCCACCACCACAGACCTGCTTCAGTGAAGATAATGGGTCTCACTGGACTGTCCCATGCAGAGCCATAAAAGAGTCACATTTAGTGTAAGCTATTTCTGCATTTTACAAATTGTCTTTAAGCATCAAACAATGTTTTCAACACATACACACTGTGAGCTCTTCTTCAGATGTGACACCAGCATCAGTTTTCAGCAGGTTCATGTAGGTTTTGTGTTCTTTCCTCTTCTTTCTGTGTCCATGTGAGGGGTCCCATGTGAGGGGTCCCATTAAACTGGATTACAGCATTGAAACTAGCAACCAAAATAAGCGTTCTGCTTTCTGCAAGGATAATCATTTTGAGAACTAAAACACCAAGTTGACCATCATGTCCAGTGTTTTTGTCATTAAGAATATATCTGCTTTAGAATTAGAAATTGTCTTTATTGGAGCACAGATCAAAATCATACATATGGTTCTTTTAATATCCAACTCTCAAAATCATAAAATAAGACACCTCCACTATGGCTGAGAAAAATAAAATTTTAAAGGGCCAATATTACACCATTTT
>KN483464.1:13944-49177 GCA_000787095.1 Periophthalmodon schlosseri | reverse complement strand
GGGGAGAGATGAAAAGAGTGAGAGATGAGAGAGAGATGGAAAGAGAGAGAAATGGGGGAGAGATGGAAAGAAGGAAGGAATTATTAAGTGAAGCAAGAAGAGTGCTGAATCTGTGGCTGGTTGCTTCCATAGAGTTGTGAGTTGAGCTTGGAGTAGAGTCACTGCTCCTCCACATCCAGAGGAGCCAGGACTAGGCAAAAACATGAGACTTTTTTTTATAAAATTAGGCATTTCTACTAATTTATCGCAACTGAGTGTTAGCAAGTTGTTAATTGTTAGCATGTTGTACTGTGTTAGTGTGTTGTGCTAGCCTGTTGCACAGTGCTACCGTATTTTATGTTCGTTAGTAGTACCGTGTTGTGGAGTGTTAGCATGTGTAGTGTTAGAGTGTTGTGTAGTATTAGCATGTTGTAAAGTGTTAGCTTGTTTTGGAGTGTTAGCATGTTGTGTAGTGTTAGCATGTTTTGGAGTGTTGTGTAAGCATGTTGGGTAGTATTAGCATGTTGTGGAGTGTTAGCATGTGCAGTGTTAGTGTGTTATGAAGTGTCAACGTGTTGTGGAGGGTTAGTGTGTTGTGTAAGGATAACATGTTGTTGAGTATTAGTATGTTGTGTTAGCATTTTGCATTAGCGATCTCTGTTAGTGTGACGTGTAGTGTTATCATGTTGTGAGTTACCGTGTTGCGTAGTGTTGGTATGTTGTGGAGTGTTGGCATGTTTTGCAGTGTTAGCATGTTGTTGAGTATCAGCATGTTGTGTTAGCGTGTTGTGTTAGCATTTTGTGTTGTGTAGTGTCATCGTTTTGTGCAGTCTAAGCAAGTGGAATGTTAGCATGTTGTGGAGCGTTACCGTGTTGTGTTGGCATGTTGTGTAGGGCTAGCGTGTTGTTTAGTGTTAGCGTATTGTCTAGTGCTAGCATGTTGTGCAGTGTAGCGCTCCTAACAGCAGGACTGGCCAGCCTGCTCAGCCCGTGTCCATATTTTCACATGTGAGACAGGACGCATGTGTTCAGAGTCTGCTCCAAAGCTGCTCCCACCGCCACTTTTATTAGCCTTAATGAATTTAATTAGACAGTGGTGGTCTTGGCACCGGCACACAGCGCAACTAGGTCTATGGGAATATACTTTCATTTTTCCTGTGAAATTTGCTGATATTTGATATTTATATAACTGACAAAAAAAAGATAAAAATCCCAGTATTTCTAAACTTCTTTCAAACCATTGTTGCATCAGTTAAAGGTGCTGTACAAATGTTTACTGTAAACAGAACTAGTTCTTTTTAAACGGTTTGCAGTGGTCCAAAGTTATTCCCCATTTACCGTATGCATTCGGAACGTCCTAATTATTCACCACGATGAGTTTATAAGCACTTTTCGGTTTTGCCGTCACAGTAAGGCTAACAACGACTAGCATGCTAACACACACTTCCTGATTATGAGATGGTAAAAAGTTTTATAGTAAGATGCAGACAGTACACAGCGGACTTATTTTGACCTTAAGAGCTGCTTATAGAATATGTCTTTACTTGAGACTAAGAAAAAATTTGCTCAGATACATGGAAAAAAATCATGTACGGGACCTTTAATATGGAATTCAAGTGGGACAAAAATTTAAAGTTTCAGTTTATTGAAGCCATTTTATAACAGACTTTGGGACAAAATATATTGCAATTACACCTATTTACATATTTAACATCTGTGAAAAAAAAACATTATATTTGAACAATGAGAAATCATTTTAAAGGTGCACTACGCAACTTTTCTGGTGGGGTGTTTCCATGGAGATGTTAATGCTTTATCTGGAATGTTCCGCAGTATGACATTAAAGTTATCTTTGGCGGCAATAGCTCATTGGGAAGAGCGCTCGTCCTCTGATCCAAAGGTTGGTGGTTTGAATCCCATTCTTGACATAAACGTCACTGGTAGATCCACTGACCCACAGGTTGGCGGTGCGATTCCAACTCCCACAGATGAATGCTGTCGTTGTGTCCTTGGGCAAGACACTTAACCCACCTCATCCGCCAGTGTCTGCGTACACTGGTGTATGAATGTGTGTGTGAATGGGTGTGTGGTTCCTTGATGTAAAGTGCTTTGAGTGACTTGAAGGTGGAAAAGCGCTATATAAAAAAAAGTGACCATTTACCATTTACTAACTACCTTGCATTTATTCATTTAGAGGTGTTTTATTGCTCAAAAAAAAAAAACTTGAACAACATGCATTCACACTATGAGCGGAATCACCTCTCCACAGACCTGACTTGTAACTTGGCCTAGTGGCATCACCTTTGAAGTTAAATGCTATTAATAGAACATTTTAAGCAAAGAAAGAAATCTTCAAGGCTGTTCCTTCCACCAGAAAAGTTACATACTGCACCTTTAACTAGTTTGACCTACAATTTGAATTTTGTTTATCTTATTTATCCACCTTGTATTTTGTTAAAATATTGATGAAGTATAGACAAAAGGACATTGATAAAAAGTAGGCTGCAAAAATGAACGTCGTTCAAAACAAATCTCAAAATGTGGCCTATCTTATTCTGAGCCTATAATATAATGTCTGATAATGTGCTATCCATCTGTTAATCGACCCAAGATGTATCATACAGGAAGTGTTTTTCAAAGAGGAAATACCATAACACCAGTATAATTCAAATCAAATGTGTACGAAACATGTGTGCACGTTTCATTCACAAACACGTGCACGCTCGCGCCGCTCGTGTGTGTGTGTGTGTGTGTGTCTGATAACATTATGCTCTGTTCTTTTGAAGGCTCCGCGGGTGTGTGTGGAGACAAAGGCTGCAGCGAGGTCATTAATCATCGTCAGGAGCGCTATAGGCAGGCCCCCGGTGCTCCCCGCTCTGCCGCTCCGCTCGGCACGCTTCGGCACAATTCGGCACAGTTCGGCACAGTCTGGAACAGTGGAAGGGTGTGCACGTGTTCCGGACACGCTGGTAACGCCATTTCAATCAGGCCAAATGCAGAACACCTAAAAATTTTTTGTGTTGTAGATTTTTTTTAGTCAATTCTATCTATTAATAACCATCACTGGATAACCTATCCAATTTTGATTTGTATTCTTCAAAATCAATATTATATCTAACCAGGCGTGGATGAAGTACTCAATTTTCTAACTTAAATAAGAAAACAGATACAGAGGCAAAAAGTTACTTGAGTAAAAGTATCACATGAAGCAATCTACTTAAGTAAAAGTATTAAAGTACTTGTTTGAGAATGTACTTTAAGAGTAAAAAGTAAAAGTATTTCACACAAGTACATACAAAAGTATTTTTCACAAGTGTTGAAGTATAGACAAAAGTGGTGATATTGATTAAAAATGATACTTATTTTGTAGCAATGTAACAGTAGCAATATGAATCCATTTCTAAAATTTACTTACGAATTTTGCGTATTTTTGTTTGCTCAAAGCCGAAGCTTGAACTCGAAAACTTTAGTCAGGATGTTAGCGGAGTAGAAAGTACAGATACCTGCTTTCAAATGTAAAGTAAAAGTAAAAAGTATCCACTGTAAAATTTACTTAAGTAAAGTACAGACACCTCAAGATTCTACTTAAGTACAGTACTTTACTACTTGTACTTTGTTACCTTTCACCACTATATCTAACTATATATATATCCAACACAATAAAATAAATAGATACATACAATATTGTTACATTTACTGACTTGCTTTGTAGATGTTAAAGGCACACTATGTAACTTTTCCTTAACCTATTTACCTCCATGGATACGTTATAGTTTTTCCTGGAATTTCCCGCATTACGGCATTAACTTGCATTTTCTTAAGCTATAATAAACACCTTGTAAACAATGCATTCTTACTGTAAACGGGCTCGCCTCTCCGCAGAGCTGACTTGTAGCGTGCCCTGTTGGCGTCAACCGCTCGTGAGCTATGTTTAATATCATTTTGCAAAATATTCCACGCAAAGCCATAACATCACCACGGCAACAGGCAAAGTTATATAGCCTAGCCTAACCGTTAGTAAGTACAAAAATATAATTCTGACTTGTATGCCCAAATATCTGCGTTTTCAAAAGTGCGATTTACTTCAGATATTTGCTGGGATAAAACAGTACTTATACTTTTATGCGATAAAGTCAAATGATGCTTTTAAAGTCAAAGACAACATGCAAATTACACATGACAGATTCATAATTTTCTTCATATTTTGCATTTGAAATTTTGGTCATTTGGAGTGGACCCTCTTCACGTTAATAATTGTCTGGAGGCGGTAGGCAGTCAAGTTCGAAATGAAACACAATTTTACCAAAGCCCTGGCTCTCTCTGCCGAATTCTAATTATCTTGTCATGAAATTTGAAAAAAAAAAAAAAAAAAGAGATGATTTTTAATGGGTTTTTAACTCGGCCGGTGGTGCAAGAGTGTGAAAAGAGGGTTAGGGGGAAAAAAAAAATGCTAGCTGGTAGACAGAATTCGGGAGCTAGCTTAGCGCTCTCCCGCCCCTCCTGCCTGTCATATCCTGGAGGCATTTTTCTCATTATCAAATATAGCTTGATGTCTTTGTTTCGTGATGATTAATGCCAAATATGGCTCCATAGCGTTGGTTTAAAGGTAACGTAGAAGCAGGGGTGGTCCATCTGTGAGACTGGTTTTGTTATATTTATTCATTTGTAATGCTACTGTAATGTATTTAATAGGCTACAGCATATCGTTGTATAAGTGTATTGAAAATGAATAGCACTTGGTTCAAATGGACTTTTTTCCTGCTTTAAACTTTAAACTTATATGGAAGTTTTTAGCGTCATATTTTTATTATAACTATACTAACTATACTATACACCTACAGTCTAGAGTCGTGTCTTGGGGTCCCACCGGAGGAGCTGGAGGAAGTGTCTGGGATGAGGGAAGTCTGGGAGTCCCTGCTTAGACTGCTGCCCCCGGATAAGCAGAAGAAGATGGATGGATGGTCTAAAGTCATTTGTTTCGGCTTCCTGTTATAGACGCCATTTTGAGGACTTTCGGCAATTCAAAACACAGGCCTATTGAAATACAAATGACAAGTTCTCGCGAGTTTCAAATTAGTACTTGGTGAGATTGTAATGTTTTTCCATCAAGGAACCACTCACCCATTCACACACACATTCATACACCAGTGTACGACGACACCGGGGGCAGGGTGGTTGGGTTAGGTGTCTTGCCCAAGGACACAACAACAGCATTCATCTGTGGGAGCTGGAATCACACCGCCAACCTGTGGGTCAGTGGATCTGACCACTCACCAATGATATTTATGTCAAGAGCGGGATTCGAACCACCAACCTTCTACCAACTGAGCTACTGTCGCCCTAGATACTGTTTATAGTAGTTTGACTTCAGTGAAGCAGCAATTTTGGAAGAAACTTTTGTTTTGTTTTTTAACAGTGCCTGTTAGCATGCTAGTTGTTGTTAGCTTGTTAGCTGTTGTAAAGCGGTTCAAAACTCATCGCTGTGAGTCATTAGGACGCTCAGAATGTGCAAGTGAGGATTAACTTTGGACCACTGCAAACCATTCAAACAAACTAGTTTTATTTTCCCATGTTTTTAATATGGTAAAAATCAGGTACAGAGCCTTTAAAACTAGCTTTTATCTGCCCATATTTCGCCTCTCCACAGAGTTGACTTGTAACTTGCCTTGCTGGAGTCAACTGCCTGTGAGCTATATTTAATACCATTTTGCAGAACATTCTAAAAAAAAAGCCATAAAGCCATAACGTCACCATGGCAACAAGCAAAGTTCTATAGCCTAGCCTAACCGTTTAAGTACGAAATATAATTCTAATTTAAAAAACATGCATTCATACCATCAGCGGGATCACCTCTCCACAAACCTGACCTGTAACTTGGCCTAGTGGCATCACCTTCTTGGAGATGGAGATTGATAAGTGAAATGCCCTACAATGGAACATTTTAAGCAAGGAAAAAAAAATCTTAAAGGGAGACACAGCCCCCACACCAGAAAAGTTACTGACTTATATGTTCAAATATCTGCATTTTTAAAATATAATCATGAAAAATTTGTCAAAAGTGAGATTTACTTAAAATTTGATTTGCTTGGATAAAACAGTAATTTATAGCTAATATCTGCAAGTCAAATAATGCTGTTAAAGTCAAAGACCACACGCAAATTATAGACTTCAAAACTCATCAGTGTGAGTAATTAGGATGCTCAGAATGCATAAGTGAGGATTAACTTTGGACCACTGCAAACCATGTAAAACAAGCTAGTTCTGTTTTTCATATTTTTAAGGCGGTTATAATCATTTACAGTGCCTTTAAAACTAGCTCTTTGCATGTGATTCTAAACGACATGAAAAACAAAGCAATCATCTTAGAATTACAAGATTTACGGTCGAATCGGCGTCATGCGCAAACAAATAGCGAAACAACACTCTCGGCTAATGTCAGCATGTCAAAACCATATTGAATACTTGAAATATCTCCGTATCCGGGGCAGAACAGCACCATTGTATCGTTTGTAATAATATTATCTTGTGATTTTTTTTTTATTTATTTTTTTTTTTTATTTATTTTTTTGTGACTGAAAGAAAAATGGCAGAAATGAGCGGCAGTATTGTCTGTCCCTGCCCCAGTTTTGATTTAAATAAATGGCACCGAGCTGCGAAGGGGTGGAGAGGACAAAATGAGAGAGAGATAGAAGAGAGAGACAGAGAGAGAGAGAGAGAGAGAGAGAAGAGAGGGAGAGGCTAAATGAAAGGTTATGCGTCGTCCCATGTGTTTGTATTGTCAATAACCGCGGAGGGCTGTCGAGGAAAAGTGGCGAGATAAAGGTCAATAATTCAAGCTAGGATGCGCTAGGCGGCTAACGGCGAAGAAAGGAAAATGGGCGAGCGAGACACGGAGATACAAAAACATAAACAATATTGCAGTCGCGGTTATTATTGCTATTATTGTTATTAGGAGGGAGGAGAGAGGGAGAGAGAGGGAAGAAGAGAGGGAGGGAGGGAGGGAGAGAGGATAGGAGCATGGCGGTGACAGGCCTAGCAAACTGTCAATCAAGTGTCACTACATAATGAAACGTATACAAGACACAGCACTAGCCTTATTTTATTTATATATTTATTTTGGTGCATTTATATATTCATTTTGTTTTGGCAGTACGTCAGCCAGTAAAATGGCTCGAACATGCACTCTCAATTTATGCATGGCAGACATTGTAAACACATACACAAAAATTGGCTACAACATTTCATATTTTGTATTTTCAAAATTCTAATGTTTACTTATTTTTATGTTGTTATTTTTTATTTGTTTGTGTATATTTTACTAAACAATAAGAGTGTTTTAAATTGTATATTTGAACTGATTACTGAATAAAGACAACACTGATTTGTATTATGTTACAAATAGGAATATTGCTCAATTTTGTTTATTTATTTAATCCTGTTTTTATGTCTTGTTTTAAAATGTTACTTATTCCAGCTTGTTTATAAATTGTAACACTTTTTTTTAAACTTAGTTTTAAAATGTTACTTAGCTTGTTTATAAAATTTTAACTTTTATTTATTAATGTATTTATTTATTTATTTATTTGCATTTGCATTTTTTGGCAACTATGCTGTTTTAAAACGTTACTTATTTCAGCTTGTTTATAAATTGTAACACTTTTTTTTAAACTTAGTTTTAAAATGTTACTTAGCTTGTTTATAAATGTAAACCTTTATTTATTATTTGTATTTTTTGGTTACTATGTTGTTTTAAAATGTTACTTATTCCAGCTTGTTTATACATTGTAACACTTTTTTTTGTTTATGTTTTTTGTTTGTTTGTTTTTTTGTTTTAAAATGTAACTTAGCTTGTTTATAAATGTAAACTTGTATTTATTTATGTGCATTTTTTGGTTACTATGTTATTGTTTATAAATCGTAACACCTTTGTTTTGTTTACATTATTTTGGTTACTTTCAATTCTGTTGTTTGTGTATCAATTTTCCCTCCAAATTCAGTTTATTTTATAAAACACTTTCCTTCTTTTGTTCTCAGAGATATTTACAAAACATTCTCTCCTTTGACTGATTTTAAATGTGTTTATATATCCTTGCACTAGGCTCCGATAAACAACTAGCCTATCCAAACAAAACAAAAAACGGTTACACTAGGCTGATTTTTAATACACGACTCTACCACGCAGCCTATTGCTTTTCCCTCCATCTCATCCCTTCTTCTTTTACCGTTTAGTGCGTCTCTCTATGGCCTCGCAAGTAATAAACGCGCAATTAACAGCGCTAACTAATTCATGAGCTAGCGCGCCGAGGCTAACGAAGACCATAACTACTGTACAGACGCCTGTGCCGCCACACAATATTGTTTTTGTTTTGTGTTTAATTGCTCGGTCGAAAAAAATGAAACAAAAATGGAAGGATGGGTGTGCGGTAGTGAAGGAGGGAGGGTAATGTTTTTATTTATGTACATACTTGGTTGCCATGGCGAGAAACAAACATCCAGTTCTTTCCTGATAGCAGTATGTAATGTCACTTATGAAACAAATGACCTCTTTTTAACATATAAGCCAAGTGCCGTTGGCCATATTATCAATCTTCATATGTTTTTTTTTTTTTTTTACATCATTTTGTTTCCTATTGTGTTATAATTTTTAATATATGTCATGGCATCATATTACATTGTAGCTTGACTTGCAATTCTGTAATTAAGGATTTAAATCATTTTAAAAACTTGGAAAGTCCACCTCTTCATCTTTACTTAAAATACCTATGTTTTGTGAAATTAATAAAAAAACAAATAAATAAAAATTAAAAATAAAATCAAAAAGGTACACATTCTATCTTCTCACTTTTGTGAATCAAGTGAAAGTGACCACATTTTTTTTTCCGTATAAAAAGCATAAAAACTGTTTTGTGGAACTGGTTTGAGTTAATCCCAAAATAGGCCAGAAAATACATTTTAAACATAATTAACAGCAACGCATTATTTTTGGAGCTTGTAATGCCAACCTCTTCATCTTTACTTAATATACCTATGTTTTGTGAAATGAACAAAACACAAACTATTATTTTGAGTAAGCAGAATTTACTTTTAGCAAACCAAACAAACAAAAAGCTCCATAGGGGAATACACACACACGCACATCTTATCTCCTCCATTTTGTTCCATTGCTTTACATTATATATTATAGAAATGCCACGCTGTTCTTATACATCGGAGGAGCCTCGTCGAGATCTTAAAAAAAAAAAAAAAAAAATTGTAGGTATTTTTTGATTTCTTTTATTATCCCAGAATGCAACAAAGAAAGTCTATTGTTCCGGCACATTGCAACTTGCACACATACTATATAAATTCAGCATGCACATTCAAAGCAATCTGGTTTGTGACTTACTACTGTCCCCTAGTGGTTGATACTGGAAATCTATAAACTTTACCTGAATCCCCCCTCTCCTCTCTGGTCCGCCTCCCTTGTGTTAGCATCCACAAACATTGAAGTCAGTTTTATTCAGACGTGACTAAAAATTGTACTTAGATAAGAGTAGTGTTACCTGAAAATAATATTAATCAAGTAGAAGTACAATGTAGTGGCTCAAGAAAGTATTTGGGGAAACTACTACTAAAGAAAGAGTAAAAGTAACTGTCTGGATCTGATTTATAATTTGAAGTGAACGTACCTGGAAGGACAACACATGAAATGCTGCACAAAATCTGGTATTTTCAAACAGACACAAAAATGAGCCAAACTAAATCATATCTGAAGGAGCTACAAGAAACACAAATGTTCAAATCATTTCATATTGTCAAAATAAAGCTTTTGTCACTTGTAGACTTACTCACAGTGGGAACCACAACTTTTACCCAAGTAAGAGTACGGTTACACTGTACTATATATTACTCAAGTAGGAGTAAAAGTATTGTTTCTGAAAACTACTTCAAGAAGTAAAATTGTAATAAGAGGTTACTCAAATAAATAAAAATGATTCAGGCATAGTAGGTACTTAATAAACTATGTGTTCATTGTGAATTAAATGTTCATGTTTTATTAAGGCTAATTAAGGTGCAGTTATTGTAAAAAGTGACTTTATAGCATCATATTTGTTATCGAACAGTATGTAACTTTTTTTGTCAAAAAAATAGACTAAAATAAAAGCATGTTTTTGTTGTTTTTTTTGTTGTTGTTGTTCCTTTGGCTATAATCTCTCACAGTATGGACCACTTTTGCTGTAAATGCGATTAAACTGCACTTTCTTTATGATGGCACTTCTGGTTAAGCAGGAATCCCATTCATTTAAATGGAGAATTTGAGAAAAGTTTTGCTTTCTATTTCCATGGAATCACGCAGATGATGCGCCGCCTCCAGAAAGTTACATCCTTTACCTTTAAATCAAAATGAAAAAAAAAAAAATCAACCTTTATTTAGTAAAAAAAAAGTCAAAATCTCAATGTACAATGCAAATAATTGTTAAAATAATAGTCTGACTACTTCTTAGACTCTCTTTTTTATGGGTGATTGATCTAAAATACAATACAAACAGAAAAACAAACAAACAAAAACAAGAATACAAGTCCATATAAAACATACTACTACTACTACTACTACTACTACTAAACCAATTATGAGTTGCACTGTAAAATAAAACTCACGTACCACAAATACAATATCAAAAAACTCCTCTGAAAACTACAAGTGTATTTAAAACATTACTCGAGTTAATTGAGTA
Source organism: Periophthalmodon schlosseri (assembly GCA_000787095.1). Lineage (NCBI taxonomy): Eukaryota > Metazoa > Chordata > Actinopteri > Gobiiformes > Gobiidae > Periophthalmodon > Periophthalmodon schlosseri. The sequence goes on along the minus strand of KN483464.1, from coordinate 38,483 downwards.
AAAGTAACTGAGTACTTCCCACCTGGCTGTATTACACCACATAGAGCTCCAATAGTGCATGACTGTGTCCACACAGGGCTTTTCAATGGAGGGCCAGGGCGAGTCAACAAAAACAGGAACGCTCATATTCTGTGGTCATTGTACAGGCAAGGGCCCTCGTGTCAATACGCCATTGTTTGGGGAGGGGGGCGAGGGGCCGACCGCGCGGACGGGAGAATGTTATCTGAGGGTTTGAAGACGGGCCCCCGGGCGCATAATAGTGGTCAAATGTAAGTGTGATTGTTTGGACAAGCCCCGAGCAAACAGTGCAGACAGCAGGAGGGTCGATATGCAGAGGAGCGGCGTGAAGGGGCTCGGAGAGGGAGGGGGTGTTAGCGTGTAGCGTTAGCATAGCGTTAGTCGGGGTGATAAGAATAGGGGAGGGAAGATGGACGTTGTGGGCAGGTAAGAGAAGTGATTTGCAATAATAGTACTGAAGTGAAAGTGAGAAAAAGTGGTGCCTGTAATATTTACTTAAAGTGACAAACTGAATTAAAACATAGTTAATCTGATTATATTTAAGATTTTACCCAAAAATGTTACCTAATTTTTAGTAGTTTGACAGATTTGGTGAAGTTTACAATTTTACTTCCTGGCTGGACATGGGCAGCATGTTTATTATTATTAGGATTTTTTTTTTTTTTTCCCTAAAGATGCAGTGTGTAACTTTCTGGAGTTGGCGTGTCACCTGCATGATTCCATAGAAAACAAAGTTAAAACAATTCTCCATGAAGATAGACAGGTTTTATGTCATAATGATAAAGCGGAAGATTATAGCTAAAGGAACAACATTTCCATGGAAACAAGCAGGAGAAGAGTCAGGTTTGTGGAGATCCAAGGGTGCATGTTTTTCAGTGCTATAAAAACAACCAAAATGAAAAACATGCTTTAATTTTAGTCTAAAATTTTTGTCTAAAAAGTTACACAGTGCGGGATTAATGCAGATATGACACTGTGCATATGGTAACATTTTACAACACTGGATTAATCAATTTGTGAAGTTTATTTTGGTCGCTTACTTTGAACAAAAACAATACATTTTCTATTTGTCTTGGCTGCAGCCCAAAAAGAATCGGGCTGAAGCAACAAGTCCATCCTGTACGCTGCTTTTATAATGCATGGAGAAAAGCTTAACAATGAAGAAGTAGTTAAAAAGGGGGTATCCTGCTTTCTACCAGGTTATAACGTTGTCCCCTCATCAAAAACATGCCTGAAGAGGTTTTAGATGTCATCAGTTTTTGAGTTGAGCAATGTAGCGATCTCTCCCAGGCCTTATTTGAACCCTCCCTACGTCACCTATAATCATAATAATAAAAGGTAACATGGTGATCTAAATAGAAGTGTAATACCCCCCATTTAAGGCTAATTAAGATGTACTGTACTACTAAATGTAAGTGGTACTGTACAGCCATTGAAAAACCTGTATATACGTTTGCCTTCTCCTCTGATAATCTTACGCTTGCTTCAGTCTCGCATTCACCCAGTTGTCTTGCGTGCTATCGTGGGCCTAATTGGAGTGATAACCTGGGCCGGCCCGGGTAAACAGAGGGCCGAAGGGCAGGGACACTCAGACACACTTAGTCAGTCACATTATGACAATTTAGAGTGTCCAAAAATGTAGGTAAGAATAGATTGTGTGTTAAGTAATCATAATATTACAGAAAAAAACAAGGAAAAAAATTAAAAAATCTTTCATACAGTTCCCTCAGGCTTTTCAAAGGAGTCTTTTACATAGAAGACTTGGCACTGGGGAGTGAAGCAGTTTAAAGGAGACTAAACACAACAGCACTGGTTCCACAATGAAACCAGTCTAGATCACAGACTGTATCAAGAAGTGGACTAAGAAGGCGCTTGATTTGTCTGTTATTAATGTCCATATCTTGAGTGACGGACACAATACCGAAATAAAAACACCAGGATCATGCAGAGCGGGTTAAAACAAGCATTTTAAGACCAAAATGACGAGTCTGACAGCAGCAGTTACAGAGAGAGGGGCCACAGTTTCTCAATGTAAAGTGAATGATCACTTCCTGTTTGGAACGCGGCGGCTAACAGGTTAGCTATGTCCACTTATATATACAGTCTATGGTCTAGATGCGTATATATTTCAGTAAGCCAATCTAAGCCAATCAAAGGTAAGTGAAAGCTACATATAGAGATGATATTCTGCCATTGTGCTTTTGGGCAAGACACTTCATACGTCATACTTTTGAACTACAGCCTTGAACCGTTTCCGTCTGTAAACCCACCCACGCCAGTTCGGAAGTGAAACAACATTCAAATGTGGGTTAGCTCCAAGCCCTCTGCTCACAAAGGCTGCTCCTGCGGGTCAAACAAAGGTGAGGCAGTGCGAGGGTTAAGACTATTCTTCGCATAAGCTAGAGTCAACTGAGCTGTTCAGCAAATGCAGGAATCAAAAGTACAGCATGTTCTCGTGTTTTATTAGGTCATAACAGATGTTCAGGTATGACGCACAGTAGTCAGAACACTGAAAAACATACATATAATTGACCATAAAAATATATACTGTCGATCTATTAGCGTTTTGAGTGAAGATATGAGCTGGTACGTGACATGGTGAACTTTGACCCCTGCAATTTCACATAACTCGCCTTATAACAAAGCTTGTGTTTGTGCTAGAGCAGGGGTGTCCAAACTATGGCCCGGGAGCCAAATGCGGCCCTGAGACCAGTTTTTGTTGACCCTCAGACCTCCATCCGCTAGCTAGCTCACTGTGTCTCAAAGCTAACAGTCACTTTTTATCAAAATCAGAAAACATAAAATAAACAACCTATTAAAATTCAAATTAATTAAAATAAAGACTACCCAATTATTTGTATATGTAGAATTCTGTAATTTGGGGCATTGTTTTAATATTTATTATGCCTCAAAAGTAGCATTAGCATGAGCATTGAGTCACAAACATGTCTCTTGTGTCCTCCGGTGAAGTATTCATTTTATTTGTGTAGTTTTTAACATGTTGTCACTGACATCTACTCGCAGCTCTCTGTCCACTGCCTGATCTTTAAATATTTATTCATTTTAGCATGACTCGGCAAAAACCTCATAGAGATAAAACTGGACAGGAAGTAGTGACGCTAACAGTGAGGTTGCTAGGTGCCATTGTGCACAGAGCCAACTGTGCCCAGTACTTTTAACACTGCAAATCCAAGCATTTCTATCACCTCAATAACATCTTATTGTGTTGCAAAATCTGTCAACTGGACAAAAAGTTGTAGGAGTGAAGACGTTTCGCTGCTCATCCAAGCCGCTTCTTCAGTTCTGAACTGAAGAAGCAGCGAATCAGCCTGGACAACTGAGAGATTACACAGACATTTTATTGTGTTGTGATAAAAACCTAGCATGATCGTTCCAAGGCTTTTTCTTAGGTGCGGTGACTCTGTCAAAGATATGTTAATTGCATCTAAAAAGAAAAACTCACTGTATTGACCACCTGTCTGCTCCCCTCTGATACAATGCTTTTATATGTGGCCCTCGATGAAAAAAGTTTGGACAGCCCTGTGCTAGAGAGTCGTGGAGGGCTTGTTGGAAAGATTGAAGGGCCTAGTTTTCAGTAAAGAAAACTGCACGTCTGTCTGGTTGGTGGTGGTTCAAAAGACATGAAAGTCCATTAAAATGAACACTCTGGGAGATCACTGGGAATACCAGGTGCTACATTGGGGACGTAAGCTGTATATATGAATGGACATAGCCAGGTGCTAGTCGGCCGCCACATTCCAAATAGGAAGTGAACATGGGCGGACTTTCGGCTCCACTGACTCTGGTTCTAAGTCACTTTACACTGAAAAACTGTCACCGCTCTCTCCGTAAATGCGGTTGTCAGGCTCGTCATTTTGGTCTTCGTATGTTCGTATTAACCCGCTCTAAATAATCCTGGTATTTTTATTTCGCTACTGTGTCTGTAACTCAAGATATGAACATTAATAACAGACAAATCAGGCGCCTTCTATCCCTGAGGTGTTGCGGGGATAGAAGGTGTTAAGGGGCGTTACCTTCAACAGCCTCGGTCCAGATTGGCTCTTTGTTTGCTATGATACTCGCGGTTGGAATTCCTAATATGCAACTTGGCTCAAAATTCGCCGCTATAACTTCTAGCCTCGATGAGCTTCATTTGACTGGAGCCGAACGCTATGGGTGACGTCACACTCCCCTAGTCCACTTCTTTATACAGTCTATAATTGAGGCATTGGGACATTTCACTGAAGACACAGGACACTTCACCCACATTGTACAGTATGAATGTTTTGTGTGAGTGTTGGTGGTGGTCAGAGGGGCCGATGGCGTAGATTGGGAGCCTCGCTTTTGTCAGTCTGCCCCAGGGCTGCTCTGGCTACAATAGCTTACCACCAGTGAGTGTGGAGTGAATGAATAATGCATGAAATTTTATAGCGATGTAGAGCGTCTGGGACATCTTAAGGTGTATATTTGGCACTTTCCAAGTTAAAGAATATATATTTTGAGTAAAGTGATCCAGAACCTTAGAAAATGCTTTGTCTGTAGTGTCTCACCTTAAGCCAATCTCCCACGACATGGCTACAAAAAAGGTAGCAAGAATTTAACTGGTGTGAATTTAACCAGACCACTTTTGGTGATGAAGAATGGTCAATGTTTTTCCAAGCGACTGTGTTATGAATAGATTCAACCCATTTCCACCATCTTGAAAGCTTGTCACCATGGAGACCTGGGTTGGTTCAGAGCCTCAGCCGTAGCCCAAGGTCTGGGTAGTGTCACCTGGTGGCTGTGTTGACTTTGCATTACGGATCAAAACACACACACACACACCCTCACTCACAACAGATTTCTCAAAGTGGTGACAGTGAGTTATTGTTTTAACACTAGAAGTCAAGGGAGGGGCAACATACTGTACGGACAGAAAAAAAGCTATAGGGTGAAACTTTCTGTTGGGTGTGTAGAAAATGGCAAGGCAAGGCAAGTTTATTTGTATAGCACAATTGGTACACAAAGTAATTCAAAGTGCTTTACAGAATAAGAAAGGCATTAAAGTCACAATACAAACATTTAAAGAAGAGAATGCAGAATAAAAATCTTTCAGTCATATGCACAACTAAACAGAACCGTTCTGAGTCTGGATTTAAACATTGTCACAGTAGTTTGTCTACGTCTTCAGGAAGACTGCTCCAGGTTTTAGCTGCATAAAACTGACTCTGGGCACCAGCAGGAGGCCGGTCCCTGAGGTCCTCAGAGTGCGAGATGGTTCATATGGCACTAACATATCGGAGATGTATTTTAGCGCTGGGCCATGGAGAGACTTGTAACAAGCAGAGCTGCTTTAAAGTCTATTCTCTGAGCCACAGGAGCCAGTGCAGAGACCTGAGCACAGGACTTATGTGCTCGTATTTCCTGCTTCTAGTCAGGACCGAGCAGCAGTGTTCTGGATGTACTGCAGCTGTCTTAACGCTCGTTTGGAGAGGCCAGTGAGCAGGACGTTACAGTAGTCTAACCTACTGGAGACAAATGCATAGATAAGTCTCTTCAAGGTTTTGATCTTTTTTAGATGGTAAAAAGCTGCAGATGTTATTGATTTGATGTGGCTGTTAAAGTTCAAATCTGAGTCCATTATTACCCCTAGACTTCTAGCCTGATTTGAAGGTTTTAAAGAGAGAGAGACTGGAGGTGACTGCTGACATGTTCTCTTTGCTTCTGTGGCCCAAAGACTATGACTTTAGTCTTTTCTGAGTTTAGCTGGAGTTGTTTTGCGTCCACACACTGATCTGTTGGATGCAGTGGCAGAGTGAATCGACTGGTCCATATTCACCTGCTGCCGTCTGCATAGTTGTGGTAGGGCACATTATTGCTGTGTATTAACTTGCCTAGCAGCAGCATGTAAAGATTGAACAAAAGGGGTCCCAAGATTGACCCCTGGGGCACCCCACAGGTCAGGGCCATGTGATCTGAGTCAAGTGTAGTTCTAAATAAAATGATGGTGGGTATTTATTGTTACAGATGGAAAAATGTATGTCATGTCTTCAGTTGAACACCTTGTTCAAGTAACTACCCGTGAAACCTTTGTCACTATGGCGCACCCCTGAATGAAAGAGGGACTAGACCAACATAAATAATATGGGGTAATTAAAGAAGAGGGTATTAATTGTCAACACATGACATATGTAGATCACCACGTTCCCCTAAATTGTTTTGGAAATTCGCCAAAAAACAACGTATTTAATTGTTTAATTATTTTCAGTTTTGTTTTTGACACTCCCTTTGCTCTCCATGCTAAGTCACTCCCCCTTCAGAGCGCTATCACAACACAATCAGCGTTCATCTCGCTAATGAAACTACAGCACATCACATCAGGTTTGTGAAGTTGTAGTGTATTGTTGTGTATCCTGCTTTTGTATATTTATTAAAAATTGTCGCGTGGGATCATGGGTGATGTAGGGTTGTGGGCTGAGCATTGGACAAAATCTTACATGTTTTTGATGAGGGAACAAAATGATAACATGGTAGAAAGGTCCAAAAAGTCATTTTGCATAATACCAACTATTTAATGATTTTCCTTATTAAGTCGTACATTAGAATTGGGTTAGTCTTGGATTTGTCTTTGTTAAGTTTTTGACCCAGTTTGACTAGTAAATGAAGGCATGTGCATTAAAAACATTGCAATATCATTGTCACAATGTAAAACATAATTATCAAATATCACATCTTTTTCTCATGGTTTGAATTTAAAAAAAAAAAAAAAAAAAACTAAACTAAAGATTTCCACAAAACTTAAGTGAACGCTCCAATCAGAGTACACCTGATTGTGAAATTGCAATGTGTCTATTTTGCAGCTCTAACTCCAATTTAATAAAAAAAATAGCTAGAATAACAACAACACACATACTATGTAACTAGGCAACCAAGAAAGTTGAGTGCTCAAATTTCCAGCCGCAGTTATCGCTAATAAACAGCATTTACTTCCAAATCTCCAAACATTTTCCATGGCACCTTTCACTTATAATGAGCTCAGGGTTTCCCGCCATCCCATAATAATTACCATGAAGGATGTTTGGGCGCAGACCATTCTCCTCTATGGGCCATGCCTCGTTAATGTATGTGTTGGGCTAGCTTGCACCTGTAATTAAGTGTCACTTGATAAACACACAAACACTAATAATGCTAGCAGGAGCTTTAGCGGCCGGGACGGAGCTAGCATAGCCCATCCATCACTGTCCCTAATGAGCCACCGTACAGACAGCGCCGCGGCTACATTCACTCTTATTATTCACTGTGATAGCCTTCGAAAGCATAGCAACATTATAAGCGGCCAGATAGAGAAATGCAGAGAACGTTAGCGTGCAGGTGTTATGGGAACGGTTCTGTCCAGGGTTCCGTTAGAATCAAGTGGTAATCTAAATACATTAAAGAGGGAGTACTATGCAAAAACAAACAAAGCAAAATTAAGCTTATAACATTGTTTCCTCATTAAAAACGTGCCTGAAGAGGTTTTAGATGTCATCCATGTTTCAGTAATTTAGCGATCGCTCACAGGCCTGATGTGACGTGCAGTAGTTTCATTAACAGGATGCACGCTGATATATGACATGATGATCTAAATATGTTATGTGTTAGCTGTTAATACCCTATAGAAGTAAAATACCTCCTCTTTAATGTAATCAAAAACAAATAGGGAGTATGCTGGCTGCATGTCTAAATAAACAAATATGCCCAAGTACCGTATTTTCTGGACTATAAGTCGCACTTTTTTTTTATAGTTTGGCCGGGGGTGCGACTTATACTCACTTACATGTGAAATATATGTTTTTTTCTATATTATTATGCATTTCTTGGCTGGTGTGACTTATACTCCAGAAAATATGGTATAACCATTTGGTGGGTTTGGTGGAGTCTTCATTTGTCTGTGTAACACTGTGAGGAAGCAAGCAGATCATGGCTAAAGTCTTGACATATCGTATCAAAAAAAGAAAAAAACTGATAATAATAAAAAAATATATAAATGCAAAAAAATCTATATCTATACACAATATTTAATAGTCTGAATTTACGCTTAAACAGACTGATGTACGTCTGTCGGCGTTGCCATCTTTGTTCTGTGTTGGTTTGGGCGCTTCACCTTTGACCTCTATGCTGCTCTTTGATTGGTCTGAACCACCACTGCTCTGGGCCAAATCGCAACAGCAGGAGACTTGCCAGATGGATTATTGTGAGTTTGTGAACTTTTTACAGTTTAAAATTTGCCGTTGCGTTCTCTGTTCAGACTTCCTCACATCCGTGTCTCCTCGCTTTTAATATCCCAAATGTTTTTGTTTGCGTTTTGGAGAATAGCGTTCATTTTACCATGGGCACACGAGGGGAAACACAGTTGCCCCACTCCTCAGATCAGACCCGCAGTGACTGAAATAACAGACAGCGGAGATAGGGGGAGAAACAGGGGCAAGAGACATTGTAAGCGCGCACTCGCAAAAATAGTCAATATGACATCAGGAGAAGTTCACGTTGGTGCTCTGGCCCCTCGGCACCTATAGGATCGACGCCCAGGCTAGCAAGGTTAGGTTTGGTGGCAGACCCTCCACCAGACAACTTACACAACGCCCCTTTAAGTTTTGACATTAACACTGGCCTAATCCCAAACCACCACTACTTTGTCCATACAATACAACGACTTTTTCTAACACCAATCTCCAACATTCCAAATAGTTCCAAGTACACCTACTCTAAACATCCATTACTTCACAAATATCGGCATCGCTCCAGCCATACTTATTTTAAATTTTATATTTTTTCCTTCTCTGTCACTTTGAACGTCACAGTTGTTAGCTGATAACGCCATAGAAAGTTACATTTGACAAGCGCGGCCCACCATCCAAGTTCAGTCCCCTACGAACAGGGTAGGTGGCCATATCACGCCTGTCAACCTATTGTGTTTAAAACCTTTGTAGAACCGTAATTTTATGCCATTAAAAGTGCCAAAGGGGGAGAATAAAAGAAAAAAGTAGTGCCGTGTAGTGGGAGGTTGAGTTTCCTGGCTTCTTGTTCTTTCACGCCTTGATCCCTAGCCACTTTTGTCACAGCTAACTTTTGGCATTTGTTGAAAGCTTAAAGACCGGTTGGGAGCGCTAGAGCCGTCATAAGTCAATCACGTTGGCTGGAATTAGGGTTGTCAGGTCCGACGCGGTGAGTGGGAGAGGGGAGGGCACTTTTGTTGTCAGATTTTGTGCATACATTAACGTGCTTACAGTAAATACAAGCCCGCGTGGGAGGGAAAATTGAAACTTAAGAGTAGTGAATGGGGATTAAAAACGTAATTAAAAGTTGGTAAGAGCAGGCTTGTCAGTCAAATGTGTGGGGCTCTTTAAAAGTGTTGGTTAGAAGTTGGAATGCCTGCGGAGACAAAGAAACTCAAGAGTAAAATAGTAGAACAAGAAAGGGTGGAAATAGGTTGCATGTTTGCCGTAGACTGTGTATATATAAGTGGACATAGCTAACCTGCTAGCCGCCGCGTTCCAAACGGGAAGTGAATCTTTGCAACCCTGTCTCCGTAACTGCTACTGTTAGACTTTTAATCCGCTCTACGTGATCCTGGTGTTTTTATTTTGCTATTTCATCTGGAAGTCAAGATATGAACGTTAATAACAGGCCAATCCGATGCCTGCTTTCCCCGAGGTCGTTCCCGCTAGTGTTAGCAACAGGTTGATTGACAGACTCATTCCTAAGAGCCTACCCATTGCCTGGTCAGCGATGTAGGCGGGAAAAGGCGTTACCTTCAACAGCCTCGCTCCTCATTGGCTCTTTGGTTGCTATAACACTCGCACTTGGGATTCCAAATATGGAACTCAGCTCCAAATTTGCCCCATAACTTATAGGCCTTAATTGGTTTCATTTGGCTGGATCCGGACGCTATGGGTGACGTCACTGCTTCAGTCCACTTCTTTATACAGCCAAATTGTCTCTGAGCAAGACACTTCACAAGAAATTTGGGAGGAGTGGAGTTGAGATGTCTAAAATAGTAGGGCAAAAAAGCAACACTGTGGAAACAGGTTGCATGTTTGCCCATGAACTGGAGGGTAGCTGGTTCAAATGGACCATCTACTGTGGTGTCACGATACTAAAACTTGATTTCAATACTAAGGAATAGTCGATATACTAGTCTATGTGTCTTATACTTGTTCTGATACAGCTCAAGATCATTCTAAAGCTATTCAGGAAAGGTTCATTTCTGTCCTATGAATGTGACTTTTTTTAGTATCGATACTTGTTCAAATGAGTATCTAGTTTCGATACCAGTTTCAGTATTGATGAGTAGGCTAATTGATGCTAATCTGATTTTCGATACTTGAAAACATGACATACACAATTGAAAACATGAATTTCTCGCTAGGGAGACAATAATGGCACCCTTAATTCATGCTACATCATCATGACACCTACAAAACGATTCTGCTATAAAAAACTGAATTATATACAGATGTGGGTAGTAGTACATTTAGTACATTTAGTAGTACTTTTCTAGCAGCAAACATTTACTCCTACTTGAGTAAAATTTGGTAAATTGGTAATAGAATAATAGAATTGGGAAAGTTTTGGTTCCTCCTCCCAATGTGAGTAAGTCTACTAGTGACAAAAGCTTTATGTCAAAAATATGAAATGATTTGAACATTTGTGTTTCTTGTTCCTTCAGATATGATTTAGTTTGTCTCGTTTTTGTGTCTATACTTTGAAAATACCAGATTTTGTGTATTATTTAATATTTTGTCCTTCAATTTACATTAACTTTAAATTATAAACCAGATGTTACGTCTAGACAGTTATTTTTTCTTGAGTAGTACTTTTCCCAAATACTTTTTTACTTTGCCCTTCTACTCGAGTAATATTATTTTGAAGTAACCTTTACTCTAACTTGAGTCCAACTATTGGCTACTCTACGCAGCTAGACCTTACCATGCCTGGAACAAAGCAGGTCAAAGCACAACAGCTTTGAAACGCCCTTTCACCGTAGATTTGCCGCTAATGTAAGAATGTTAGCGAAATTACTGTCACTGGGCCCTAGTCGTACGCTTGACAAGCTATTTCATCTGCGAAATACAAGACGCTAGCAGCTCCGTACGAGGTGACCAAACATTTGCAATTATGATGAACCGCAGCGCTTATCTGAGCCAGAACAGGGCCAGAGCTGATGGACAAGGAGACAGTTTAATGAAATAAAGGACGTAAAGCGGATGAAATGAAGATTGCTCCACCGCGGGGTACACTTACATTCAATTATCGAGATGAGAGTGCGTGGCTAACGCTAGCAGCTACAGATAGAAGCAGTGCGCGGAATGGGGTTTGGAAAGCGACTATTGTTTCGTCATTTGGACAATTTGGTGCCGTCATAGTGCAAAGGTGTTCAACTCAATTTCCTCTACAGATGTATGAACAAAATGAGAATCAAGGGTTAAAGATGATAATAAAGGCACTGTACTAGATTTTTTTCATGTATTTGAGCAAATTTGTCTTGCCCCAGTACAGATACATTGTATAAGCAGCACACGGTGAAAATGAGAATACTGTGTGTTGGCTGCGTCTAATTATAAAGCGTGTTATCGTCCACTGTTAGCAGGCTGTTAGCAAGTGTGCTGTTAGCAGGGTAGTTGTTGTTAGCATTATTGTGACGGCCAAACGCAGCCCTGGTCTCTGAGAGTTGTGAAAAGTGCTTATAATTATGTTGTTCAGAATGCATAAGGTAAGTGAGGAATAACTTTGGACCACTGCAACTTGTTCACAATAAGTTGTGTTTTTCACATTTTGAAGACATTCCTTTAATGGTCTTATATTATGCAGGTGTGGGTGCATTTGATGATTTTAGGCCAAATAACACTTATCTTTTACTCGAAAAAGCAGCAGACTGTATTTTGGCAGAGTGGTTTGCAGTTGTTTTGTCTGGAAGCCTAACTTTGCTAATTTGACACTTGATGAAACCAAGAGAGGTCAGCGCAGTTTAGTAGTTTATATAGGCTTGGCTCTCCCTTTTCTCCTCACGTTTGGGCTCTGTCTTACTCACATTTGCTCATCTGTGCATGAACAAATTCGTCCAAAAGTCCTTTGCATTCACACTGCCCAGGACCAGACCGCCACCTCTTCTCATGCCAAAGGATGGTCTGGTCCACGGTCCGCGGGAGCATTCACACCTGGACTTTGGACTAAACCAAACAGGTAAGTCTGAAAGTCCAAACCAAAGGTTGCAAGTGCGAAAGCACCTTTAAATGTATATGAAAGCATGACTTTTGTTTTTATACAGGAAACTTTTGACAATTTGATTTTGGATATTATTTGGTACTTCTGTGTTTGTTGTCAAAGTAAACTGTGGAAAAGATTGAATAATTGAATAATATAATGTGGTAATTTCTAACTATATCATGATGTGTAATACATGGGGGCTCGTCCAGTATTTACTTATTGAATTATAATATTATCATCAGTTGAATTTAACTGCACGCTCTGATGTAAAGCATACACTTTTACATGCAGATGTGTTACAGGTGCACTATGTAACTTTTCTGGTAGAGATCTTGCCATCAGTTGTCTTCATGGAGACGTTATTGATTTGCCTGGAATGTTTCGAATTACACTTATCTTTCTCAAAAGATAGAGACAGACAGTGTGTGTGTGTGTGTGTGTGTGTATATATATATACACACACACACACACACGGACACAAGCGGACCCCGAACCAGTTACATAGTGCACGTTTTTTTCTATGTATTCACTTATGCAACTTAAAATAAACAAAATAAACTTGAATAACTTGACATCACAATGGAGTATGTACTTTCTGGTGCCGCTCTGAATGGGGCTTTCACATAGTAACCCAGTCAGACTTCCCCTGGCCTCCTCTGGTCGCCGGTGCTGATGTGAAAAGCACATGTGTTCCCCGGAGACGCAGAGGATCGTCAGTCACGGTCCTCCTCTATACCACCGCCGCACCCCACACAAACAGCCAGGCCGGCCCACCGCTCTAGACCTTAAAACAATGTCGGCGTTCGGGGGCGAGATGGACGGTATGGCCAATGGGAAACACCTGTGCGTGGGGGGAGGGGGAGCGGTGCGTCCGAGACATTAGCCATATAGAGAGAGTTGGAGCTTGGAGGGAATTAGTTACAGTATCGGTCCCCGGGTTCTGGCCTGAGAGAGGAGTCCAGGAATGTACCGTGGACATTGGAGTTAAATGGGTGGTGTTAAATAATATGGTTTTGAGGAATCAGATATAACACGATTTAGCCAAAAGGAGAATTATTTTTATTAAGGACACGTATCACTGACCACTGGAAGAAAGAGTTATCCATGTAAAATTTTAAATCTGTAGCAGTCAACTCTGACCATAGACTGTATATATAAATGGACATATCTAACCTGCTAACCGCCACGTTCCAAATAAACCAGCGGTGCGGGCAGGAAGGGGCGTTACCTTCGACAGCCTGGCTCCGGATTGGCTCTTTGGTTGCTATGATACTCGCGGTCAGAACTCGGCTCCAAATTGGCCCCTATAGCTGCTCTGGCCTCGATGAGCTTCATTTGACTGGAACTGAACGCTATGGGTGACGTCACACTCACTTAGTCCACTTCTTTATACAGTCAAGAGCGGGATTTGAACCGCCAACCTTCAAATCAGTGGGCAAACACTCTGCCAACCAAGTGACTGTCATATGGATTTCCCTCTTTGGTTTTAAATATATATTTTATTTGCTCCGGTCAATTTGGATTCCTTCTTATTTTTACTACAATATTTTATAAATGGCACAGTATATTGCAATTACTTGTAATATTTCACCATATATTGAACAGATTTTCCTCATATTTGTATATCTTTATATTTGCAATAAAATGTAACTATACTTTTTTTATTTTTTTGTTTTTATTTTTTTTTTTAAGTGAAATACTATTCACAGGTTTCAGCTTCCTGTTACATGTGACATTTTGAGGACTTTTCCCCATTCTTAAGATATCGGATTTTGTTTAAATTGTTCATCGCTACGGCAACGGCTCTACTTTTCCATCGTTCCGAAACCCACGGACACCACGACCCAACCTCTGCGTACGAAACTGCAAAAATCACTTGCTCCCGTGCGCGTCCTCATTCCTCTTCATCTCCCTCGTATCAACACCGGTCCCACCCTCTCCACTCCTCTCCCAGATTCCGCGCTTTCATCTAATCAATTCAATCTTTCTCCAACCACCCCTCTTTGCCCATCACTCCATCTCCCCCCTCCTTCCTTCCATCCTTACTTCCTTCTCCGGCGCATCCAACAAAATTAATTACTGTATGTTTTATGTTATGAATCTGTCAGGACTGGAAGATGAATGGCTTGCAATATCAAAGTATTACCGACACAATGCAACCTCATATAATCTCGAGGGCTATTGAGATCCTGCTCCATGTTTGATATTAACTTAGTCTACGGGGGCGCCGTCATGACCACAACACCATTTCAGCGTTATAGTACAGTGGAGTTAACCAAAAGAGTGCGCGTATATGCGGGTTCCCTTAAATGTTAAATAGGGCTTGTTACAATTGTGCATAAAAAAAATAAAAATAAGCTTTCCTGTCCTCTAGGGAGCACTGTTGGAAAAATGTTATTAGATATTTTAAATCCCTATCTCAAGGTAACAACAAGTTATCATGCTGGAGAGAGTGGGGTTCTGTGGAGGGGAATCATTACGACATATTCATAGACTGTATATATAAATGGACATAGCTAACCTGCTGGCCGCGTCGTTCCAAATAGGGAGTTAGCATGGCTCCGATTCACTTTATATTGGAAAACTGTCGCCCCTCTCGTCATTTTGGTCTTAAAATCCTAAAAAAAAATCTTAAAAGACTGGCTCTTTTACTATATATTTTTATAACAGAAGCCAATGTGAGAACTCATTTTATCTACAAACTAATCACCGAGAGAAATGACCAAGGCTCAAATGTGTTTAACGTGGTTCAAACTGAGAGTGGGAGTGTGTTTACCTTTTCAAATGATGAAAAAATTAACTGTCAAATATGATTTTGTTCACAAAGCTCTCACTCGTGTCGCCTGCTCTGCTTCTGGGTTGATTCTTGTGTCAGTTCAGCGTTAATCAGTGTAAAAATGCATACAAATTAGGAAGAAAAAGATTCGGCTCTTTAAACAAGTGAGATCCGGATCCAATCGTTCACGTTAAGGAACCGTTCAAAAGAGCAGACTCATTCATGTAAGTCACATCACTAATAATCTGGATCTGCTCCAAATGAAAAATGTATTGGGGTGAGGATTAACACAGGCTGTGTCCGAAAGTCCACCCTAGTCCCTAACCCCTCGTTCACTACACAGCTCTGCACTCTTTAGCGGACTCTATAGTGCCTCATTCACAGAGCGATTTGGACACGCAGCTCACTACATTTTGGTCACGTGACGGTGGTTCTGGGTGAAAAAAAGTCATCTGAAATAATGATCAGATTGGACTAGCACACAAATATTTATGGATTAATAATAACCGAACACGTTTTTGTCAAGATGGATCTCACGTAAATGGATTGAATTATACATCTTTTAATCTGAAATGTGGAAATTCTCGCTCTGTTAACAGCTCAAGCTAAGGTAAGCAGCTAACGCTAGCAACTTTATATAGCAATAGTTTATTTAGTAGTGTTTTATTCATAATCAGGATCAACATTGTGATAAACCAGCGCTTCTATCTGCTTCATTCAGTCGTGCTGTGTCCAGTTAAAGACCTGTCTCTGTCCGCTGTTGTTTTTCCAACTCTTGCAATGCATTGTGGTCTACATTGACCGGCCAAGTGATGCACTGATGCATACTACTTTTCAAAGTGCATTGTGGGAAATTTTGAGTGCACTACTTTTTCACCAACTGGACATTCGGACACCATTAAAATGGCGTGACCCCTAAATCGTGTCCTAACTATGGAATAAAACAAATGGATCATATCACCCCAATTAGAACAGATTTTTATGACTTCTCCATTTGCTATGAAGAATTATTTTATATTATTGTACTATATATATACTTTTTGTTTGCATTTTTCACCTGTAAGCTCCCTGTTCTTGTAAATAGTTTAGTCTTTATTTTGACTTCTTTTTTTTCCTTTTTTTTAATATACCAAAATGGGATGGGACCAAGGATGGTATAATGATGAAAAGCACTTTTAAGGGACTTCGGTTGGGTAATAATGCTTGTTTCATGCATGTGCAGAAATGGAAAAGCCCGTTTAAGTTAAACTGGAAAGATATTATATTTGAACTGGAAGAAATTTTTCTATATAATATTTGTTCATTCCAAAAAAAAGCATGCACAAGCGAACACAGCCAGATACATTTTCAGGAACATGTGAGGGACTAACTGAAAAACTGGGGGCTAATTCAAGCTAGCTTATGACTGTGATTTTAAGAGACTTTAACAGCGCAAATCAGCTCACCTGTTCCTGTTCCATAGTTTCAGATAAGTTTTATATGGTCAGATTGTGTTAAACCAAAGCTCTGACTAAAGTTTAGGTTGAGCAACACAGCTTCAGACAGAGGAGTGCCTTCAGTTACACCCCTAGTTGATGATATCATCAGTATCTAGAATGTGATGATGTCATTATTTCAGATGGAGGACAGAGGTCTATATAACTCTACGGGAAATTAACTGTTTATGGAAGAAATATCCAAATAATAGATTAGTCTTATATAGTGCTTTTCCAGACTCTCTAAGTCACTTCACAATTTCGTGCATTATTCAGTCACTCCACACATGGTGGTGGTAAGCCAAGGCTGCCAATCTGCACCATCAACCCCTTTGACCAACATTAACATTCACGCACACACCACATTCATACTTGGCAATGTGGGTGAAGTGTCTTTGCCACTGCTGCCCCACTGTGGCATCTCGTATTCCCAGTGGTCTCCCATCCATGCACTGACCAGGCCCAGCCCCGCTTAGTTTCTGAGATCTGACGAGATCAGGCTTTGACAAGGAGGTTTGGCCAAGATTATAATTATGATCCGCAAATGTTGAACCTCATTATTATTGGTTTGAGATTGGCTCCACTCTGTTTCATGTGGATAGGCCTAGTAATTACAGGGATATTAACCATAAACCAGGTCAACAACTCTGCAACCTGACAGTTAAACAGCAAAATTCACCATAGAATTCTGACCTGTCTCCAGCTCAGTTTAAACTATATTCTAGAATGTCGTGACGTCATCTGAAACCACCGATCTGGTAATTACGTTTGGTGTTCACGGTGTCCTGCTGTTGGAGCGGTTGTTGTCATTTAGAATCGGGATGGGCCACGCGAGGCTGGTGCGGTATCGGGGTGGGGACAGTTTCATTTCCATATTTCGGAGCCAATCTAAGCACAGAGCGTGGTTATTAGAAGCTACAGTTGGTGATTACTTCTGCGTGGTAGGGCATCAGAGCCAACGGGCAAAAGGACTGAGTGTTAGCCTGTGTAAAAAAATATATGGCAGGGCAAGGATGCATGTAAAATGTGCGTGTAAAATGTGGACATGTTGTCGCGGTTTGTCCAAAAATGCGACAATTGAGAACTTACATGAGTGCCTCCACATTATTATTTCTACTATCCATAGACTGTATATATAAATGGACATAGCTAACCTGCTAGCCGCTGGTTCCAAATACCATAGACTGTATATATAAATGGACATAGCTAACCTGCTAGCCGCTGTGTTCCAAATAGGAAGTGAGCATGGGTGCGCTTCTGGCTCCATCGACTCTGGCTCCAATTCACTTTACATTAGAAAACTGTCGCCCCTCTGTCTGTAACTGCTGCTGTCAGGCTTGTTCGTATTATCCTGCTCTACATGATTCTGGTATTTTTATTTCACTATTGTGCCCCGTAACTCAAGATATGAACATTAATAATGGCTAAATCAGCTGTCTTCTTTCCCCAAGATTGCGCCCGCTAGCGTTAGCAACAGGTTTGATTGACAGTGTTGCTAAGCACCCGCTCCCTGCCAAAACAGCGGTGCGCTTTTCTAGTTACAGTTTGATTCCAACCGCCAACCTTCAAATAAGTGAATAAACACCAACTGAGCCACTGCCGTCCTGAATGGTTAAAGAAGCTTGGTGTGTATGTATGAATCACAATATGCTTTGTTGTATATTTCCAGAGACTTTTATAAAAATGGTTATCAGCCATCCAATCAGATTCTGTCACAGCAGCTCCTCCAGCAGCCCAGGCCTCTCCTGCTACTTCTGGAGTGTCTGCCCCCTCCTACTCTACCTGTTTTCAGAGGGAGACTTGACTTCCAAAGGCTCTCCAAACAGCTCCTCGGTATCAGATCGTAAACCTAGCTACAGTTAGTACAGTTAGCTCACTTTGATACTTACCTGAAGCTTGGTGATCTTTTGCTACAAGTTACCTGAGATTTCCCTTTTGCTCCAGATCTCTGTGCTGCCGCCTCCAGTCCTCGGTGTGGTCCAGCTCCTGCTCGCTCCTGACAAACTCTACCTGCAAGATCGTTTTTCTTTTTTTGTTTTTTTGTTTTTGCACCATTGACTGCATCTGCTCTTGGGTTCTTTGCCTAACATGTAACAGACCCTTTATTTCAGTGGCATGTGAAATGAAGGAGCTCATTGGTCACCTATCACTGAGAATAAAATCTAACTTCTCTCAGTTTAGTGCTTTGCTCATAGATTCAGCAGAAATCTACGATGTTTTCCATGTTTTTCCTGTAAGCAGCCATATTTGTTTACTTGTCAGTCACTCCCATCTGAACTTGGGGAGACTCACTGGTGACCAGACTCACATCTTCGTAAAGTATTGGAGAAGTTTGTATTCTGGATCCCAGGAAAAATGCATGTTGCAACCCTATACAATAGACATATACTCATTTGAAACAAAGCAATTATGTAGTTCATGGTTCTTCTGTAACAACACAATCCAACAGTTAAAAGCCTATACCACCCTCCCTTCTCCACTCTTGTGTTTGTAGGTCATGTCATCTCCTCAGACCTTGGAATTTCTACAGCCTGACTTGTGTGCACTTGGGAGGCGCCGAGGTGAAAGTTCCCCAAGTTTTCTTCCCTTTTCCCAGAGACAAAAATAAATTTCAAAGTCACGAATCATCAACGTTAAACTCTGCGTCTCAAACAGTCGGAGGTAAAGAAGACGTTAGCTAAACGCACAGAGTGGAGCTGAGGGGCATGTTCCTCGGGGAATTACAATGAGCTATTTGTCAAAAGTGATTCACGGAGCTGGAGCGTGCCGACGATTTCAAATATGTCTGCGCTAAGTTGGAGTGAAAGACAAAACGCTCCATATGCCTATGTCGATTTCTTCCATCTATGACTTCAAATGTCTTTATTTAGTTTCAATTTAGAAGTTAGCATTTGTTGAATTTAGGGATTTTAAAGGGAAGGTATGTAGTTTGCACTTACTGATTTAAAAAGGTATTACACTCACAACTGAAAACCAACTGGGTTTAGACATTGGAACTGGCAACCCAACTGACCAAGACACAACTCTACATGCACACAGGCAATGTGGGTGAAGAGTCTTGCCCAAGGATACAACAACTGTATACCTCTGGTGAGAAGACAACCAGTTTACCACCATACCCAAGGTTTGTAAAATATTTATACACTTCCGTTATTTAAAGGTCCACTAAGTAAACTGCGTGTCACCAGGAGATGTTATTACTTGGCTTGGAATGTTTCACAGTACAACTTTAAACTAACTCCATGGAGACACGGAAATGATAGCACAAAGTAACAGGTCAAATCTGTGGCGAGGCGACCCCGCTCACACAGTTGGAGCAATAAAAATGCAAAATTGATGCCATATTGTGTAACTGTCTACAGAAAAGTTACACAGCGTGCCTTTAATATACTATACATAATAGATAAATTTATCCACAGATTTTGGAAGCAAGGCACGGTGTGAAGTATCTTGCCCATGGACACAATGGCAGCATGTATGTTAGCAGGCATCAAACTGTCAACCTTTGAACTGGTGTAAAAACCTCTGTTCCATCTTAGTTAAAAAAAAAAAAATCTAAAAACACTCTTCCAATCATCAAAAATAATAACCACAACATTCAAAATAATTGCCAAAATATAAAAATCCAAACATCTGAAAAGTTATGTAGTGAACCTGTAAAGTGCTATACATAAAGGATATATTTAGCCATTTACACCAATATACACTTACATTCTTTCATCATCGTTATACACAGATATTGGAGGCAAGGTATGGTGTGAAGTATTTTTCCCAAGGACAGAATGGCAGTATGTTAGCAGCAGCAGGCGTCAAACTGCCAACCTTGGAACTGGCGTGAAAACCTTGCCATCTTAACTACGGCTATTCTAAAAAAACATTATCACTATCATCAAAAATACAAGCCACAGCCTTCAAAAATAACTGTCAAAATATTTGCATTAATTATTACATTTTGAAGGCAAGGCATAGTGTGAAGCTGCCAACCTTGGAACTGGCGTGAAAACCTTGCCATCTTAACTACAGCTATTCTAAAAACATTATCACTATCATCAAAAATACAAGCCACAGCCTTCAAAAATAACTGTCAAAATATTTGCATTAATTATTACATTTTGAAGGCAAGGCATAGTGTGAAGTATCTTGCTCAAGGACACAATGGCAGCATGTTAGCAGCAGCAAGCATCAAACTGCCAACCTTTGAACTGATGTGAAATTCTCCTTGCCATTTTAACTTCAGTTATTCTAAAACATTCTTTCTATCATCAAAAATACTAGCCAGGACATTCAAAATAATTGCCAGAATATTAACATCAAAACTCCTGAAAAATCCGGTAGTGCACCTTTTAAAGTACTATACGTAAATGGTCATGTTTTTATATAGTGCTTTTCCACCTTCAAGGCACTCAAAGCGCTTTACATCAAGGAACCACTCACCCATTCACACACACATTCATACACCAGTGTACGCAGACACTGGGGGTGAGGTGGGTTAAGTGTCTTGCCCACGGAAACAACAACAGCATTTATCTGTGGGAGCTGGAATCACACCACCAATCAGTGGGTAAGTGGATCTGACCGCTCAACCAATGATGTTTATGTCGAGAGCTACTGTCGCCCAAGAAAAAATTAAGGTGTACTTGACTATTATTAGATCTAATTATTGTAAAATGACTATATATCATCCTTTGTTTTTAGTATTTTTTTTAGTATTTTAGTCTTGCCCAGGGACACAAAGGCAGTACGTTTGTTAGCAGCTGGCGTCAAACTGCCAACCGTAAAACTTTTGTAAAAACATCCTTGCCATCTTCAGCTATTCTAAAAACATTCTCACTATTATCAAAACCACAAGCCACGACATTAAAATGGTTTCGAAGGCAAAGCATGGCGTGAAGTGTCTTGCCCAAGGACACAATGGCAGTATGTTTGTTAGCAGCAACGGGCATCGAACCGCCAACCTTTGAACTGGTGTGAAACCCTCCTTGCTCCAACTATTCTATCCCATCATCGCACAAAGATTATCATGAAAACTCCTTGGAGACCTACTTTTTTGCTGCTCCACACGTGCAGCTACATCCATCAGTGATAGAATCCGCGGTAAGATACATCGGCTTTATTACATCTGGCAGAGAATTAAGGAGAAAAAACCCCATAGAAAATCTGAAACCTCGGGCTACAAGTGCATCCAGCTCCCTCGGTACAGACAAGCCAGTTTGATGAGTGTAAAAAAAACCACTACAACTCAATAAAATTACACAAAAAGCCGTCTACAGTTCATACGCAGGACCGCAGGCAAAGATGGGTTTGGTTATTCTCATTCTGATACCTTTTAAAACATGATTATCTGAACAAAATGCTGATTTGGTACGCTGGTGTAGTGTAGTCCATGGAGGGTTTTCTGCCGTTTTTGAAAGTACCCGAAGACTCTGCAGCTTCAAATCGTGACAGACAAAGCGATTTGAGTTAAAACCGTTAGCCGCAGTCCAAATTCGTTCTTCGATTCCCTAACGGACTCCAAGGCCGTAGCGGGATATGTTCAAGAAAAATTCCTATTCATTTCTTCCGTATGAAGTTTGCAAAGATGAAATGTTACGAGTTTGAAAGCTAGCTCTGGGCTAATTAGAAATGTGGCAACTAATGACCACAAGACCTATAACTGTATTTTAAATTATTACTGAGTTGTTATAAATTGCAAAGTTATAAAACATTTCAGAGTATTTTAATTTTTAAATATGCTTTTTGGACTGGAAATAATCACATTGGGGATATTAGTTACCACATGGTCAGCCTCCACTGTGCCTTTAAACTTTGAATATAATAATTTTTCAAAAAACTAGTGGAAAATCAATGGGGAATTTACTGAGAAATTTACTTTCAGAACCAAAAGGGGGCTAAAAAAACCCCCAAAAAACACACAGGGCAGTTGACAAGAGGGGGCAAAGGGGTCTGTTGTCCCGGTCTCAGAGTCATGAAAGCCCAGAATTTAACCATCTTCTTTATATAAAGGAACAACGTAGACCTTCAGCTCAGAGTAGTAGCCAGTTTCTATCCCCGATTTAGAGAAATACATTTGACATGAATTACATCCAGTCAAAAATAACAACAATAGCAGACACGCAGACGCTGGGGGCGAGGTGGGTTAAGTGTCTTGCCCAAGGACACAACAACGGCAATCATCTGTGGGAGCTGGAATTGCACCGCCGACCTGTGGGTCAGCGGATCTGACCACCAATGAGAGCGCCAACCTTCGGCTCAGTGGATGAACACTCTACCAGCTGAGTTACTGTCGCATGTAAAACTTTCTGCATTTGCATTAGTCCATAAGATTATATTTCAACAAGTCCTACAAAATTCGTACCTAGGAAAATGCGCAAAATCTGCATATAAGTAGACACATTTTCACAGGGCACAAATACAAAACAAGGTGCAACATTGTAATAGAGTTGTTGTTTTTTTCTAAAGGGGGCCCATTTTCGCTATCATGCCCCGGGCCCCCAAAAATCTTTTGAAGCCTCCGGAACTTCACCTACTCATCACGGCACCGAAAAATCCTGGATACGTACAGTATAATGATTGAAATCTTAAACTTTGGAAACCAAAACTCTTATTACGTACTATCGTTGTGCATTTACTTTCTGGGGGGTTACAATAAAACCAACCTTACCACATTAAAACTCAGACCAGAACAGACCAGTGGAGGCTAAAAGTTCACTGGCTGAGTTCATATACAGACTTGTCTTCCTGCCTGTGTACGTTTATGGGAGGTGTAGCGGGACAAAGGGAGAACGGGTTATGAAAATAGACACAGCTGGTGGAGCCTAAACAATGGGCCAGCTGGCTCTTTGAGAAAGTTCTAGAGCTTTCCTCGAGGCTTGAGTCGAACTGACAAACCTGCCTGATTTACTCACACTAACGTTCAGAAGAATGGAGTGGACACCTGGTTTGGTGTATTTCAATGACTTACACTTGATTTAAATAATAACCAAAAAGAATATAACTAGAGTGTTTTTTGAGCTCTTTAAAGGCGCTGCGCCTGATTTTTACTGTCTTAAAAACATAAAAAAAACCAGAACTATTTCATTTTAAACGGTTTGCAGTGGTCCAAAGTTATTCCTCACTTACCTCGTGCATTCCAGGTTTACAAGCGCTTTTCACAATTTTCAGAGGCCAGAGTGGAGTTTTGCTGTCACAGTTTGGCTGGCAACAACTAGCAAGCTAACAGCGCACTTCCTGATTCTCGGATGATAAAACCCTTTTTTTGTAATTTTGCCGCGCAGACAGAAACCTTGTACCAAAATCTCTTCTTAAAAATGTGAAAAGTCTTCCATTGACCAATTCTTGTGAACCTTTAGCAGTTTTAGATACAAGTTTTGGTGGTTGCCTGAAAGTGGTTAACCTTCTTGCCCAACTGGGCTTCAACCAAGGCTTCAAGGGTCCCCAGACTTTGAATGTTCTCCCTGTGTCTGGGTGGGTTACCTGTAGGTATTCTTGAACCGTGGGTCAAATGTAGAGGACATATTCTCCAACAGGCACAATAAAGTCAACCATAGCTTTAGTTTAAATGTAGTTCAGAATCATAATTAATCAGTTACGACAAACCTCTAAGCCCTTCAGATGAATCCATTATTCATTCCTCCACGGCTGCAGGGGGCACTCTGATTTAGACATGGCATTCATTCTTTGCCAACAGCTTTTCCAACACGCAACAACCATCAAATTTGTCACCATGATCACTCTAATGCATTCTTATATTGGCAAGGTCATAGAGCGCTCTCGCCTCACAGCTAGAAGGTTCCGGGTTCAAGTCCCAAGTTCTCCCGTGCCCTTTTGTGCTGAGTTTGCATGTTCTCCCCGTGTCTGGGTGGGTTTCCTCCGGGCACTCCGGTTTCCCCCATCAACCAAAAACATGCACAATAGGTAAAATCCTCCAGCTAAGATAGTCCTGACCAAGACTAGCTCAAGATCTGGAGATGGATACTTACTGCTCCTGACGGGTTGTCCCAGTGGCATTGAAGGATGGGTCAAATGCAGAGGACAAATTTCCCTAC
>KN483464.1:0-13890 GCA_000787095.1 Periophthalmodon schlosseri | reverse complement strand
TTCCCTACAGAGACAATAAAGTGTACCTTAGCCTTACCTTTTCTAGTGAAATTATGAAGTCCTTGCACTGCTTGACAATAGAAGGAACAACAAAGTGCAGTGAACAAGGCATTGTCGTTAACAATCAATCTTACCTGGATAAGTAGAGGTTAAATGAAAAAAAAAAGTCTTTGCCTACTTTTAAACTAGTCAAAATGATGCAAATGCTTATATTTTTTCTGAATTTAAAGAGAGGCTATTATGGTAATACACTTCTATGTGGTATTAACTGCTAACACATAACATATTTAGATCACCATTTTATCTTTTATTGTTTTGAAAATGCTATATTTTCCGAAAACAACCTATCAGTGTTTTATAAGTTTCAGTTTAGTTTTTGATGCTCAGAGTCCCTCCTCCCCTTGGTTCCCCGTGCTAAGTCACTCCCCCTTCAGAGCGCTATCACAACACAATCAGCGTGCATCCCGCTAATAAACCCCTGGACAATCAGCGTGCATCCCGCTAATGAAACCCCTGCACATCGCATCAGGTTTGTGAAGTTGTAGTGTACAGTTTTGTATCATGCTTTTGTATATTTATGGAGAATTGTTGTGCGGAAGCATGAATGACGTAGGTTTTTGAGCTAACCGCAAGGAGGGTTTGAATAGGGCCAGGGAGAGATCGGTAAATTACTCAAACATGCATCTAAAACCTCTTCAGGGAAGTTTGGATGACGAAACAATGTTATAACATGGTAGAAAGCTCTAAAAAGTTGATTTGGCATATCACCCTCTCTTTAATAGTGAGGGCAAATCAAAAGATTAACTTAAGTTTCCTCCCTTAGACCCATCACATGTTACAGTTTTACTCACCCTGGGCATTTACGCTGTCTATATATTGACATACGTTGAAACTTTTTGTCGGTTTAGTCATTCAGTGCACATGCATAATTAACTTTCGTTTTTTTGGATCTGCTGTCATCCTCTCCTCTGCCATCCTCTGCGTTTGTGTACATAGCCCTTTCAGAAGCCATCACCCGCGTTGCTCTTGACACCTCCTGTCACATAAGAGATCTTTGGTTTTCCTACGTCGCTGTCACTCCTTATCGTCTCGCAAAATATTCACAAAAATTACCATACCTACCTGGGGGGTCGCTCATAAAAGACACGCGCAAATCTCCTTCAGCTACAACGTCTACAACCTTTGGAAGCCATATTGTTTTAAGTCCTCGCACTTGAATTCTCCGTTTGCACCTCGGGTTAGATCGCACAAAAGAGGCGCGTTGAAGCGAATTAAACGCGTTGCACAATGGCACGGGGGCAGCGCGGGGGCGGCTTACACGCGCGTTTAATTGCATTACAAGGCAAACACTTAGCTTCCGTAATGCGAAATCACAGCGTTGCAAATTCAAACGAAACAAAAAGAAAAAAACCCAACCTACCGCCTAGCTAGCAACTGTCACACAAGCGCTATCTTCAAGGTGCAGGGGAGCAAGCTCGTATTAAGGGCGAGTTAGTGAATTTGTGGGTGGGAAAAAAACGGGGAGAATGGAAAATCGCGGAACAAAAAGGGATTATTGGTGTCAGTTGAGACAAAGAAATCCGTGAAAGAGTCTACGGAAGATTGGAAGACTTAGCTTACCACCGGCGATGCGTTGACTGCGACTTGTCAGGTGGAATCATTTTGTTTCGGCTTAATGTTTTATGTTAATTCAAAGAGTCTTCGTCGAGGGGGTGAATGGGAGAGAAGGAGGGAAAGGGATTCTGGAGGACGGGTAAAGGCGTGCGGTATTGTCTTTCAGGTATTTGCATTTCTAAGGCGTCAAATGTTGGCCTAAATATTGCCGTGATGTGTCAAGGAGGGAGTTTGAGATCGCGAGGCGGGTTGGAGGCAGTTGTGGAGGAAGAAGTACGAATGCAGGAGCAAATATATCTAGGCTAGTCAAGCTAATTTATGAAACATGATCATTTGACTTAATTAAAAGTAAATTCTAAGAAAGTAGGGTTGTCAAAAGTATTGAAAACCAGACACTAATCGATACAAAAACTAGTATCGAAACTAGATACTCATTTGAGCATGTATCGATACTAAAAAAGTCACATTCACAGGACAGAAATGAACCTTTCCTGAATAGCTTTGGAATGATCTGGAGCTGTATCAAGTATACACCCATGGACCACTATGGAACCTACCTGGATGAGGGATTACACAGATATAAGGTCACATAGGAATAGAAAATCACATCACAAATCACATTCTAAAGTCTGAATAAAGAGTGTTTTTTATGATCGTTGTGGTATCGAAATCAGTACTGAGTATCGAGTTTATTCCTTAGTATCGAAACTGAGTTTGAAATTTGAAGAAAGTAAAAGATTTTGGAGAACTAATGAAAAAGTTAAATGTATATTGTCTTGAAGAACTGTGCCGGCAATATAAAACCAAGACTAAAACTGTTCTAAACCAGATCTAAACCAGGCCTAAACAAGGTCCAGACCAAATGAAAGTTAAATCTATTTTGAAGAATTGTGCTGAATATATAAACTAGTGTAATAACTCAGGACTGTACCAGGACTAAAACCGGTTTAAATCAGATCTAAACCAGTTGTACAAGTCCTTAACCTTAACCCTCCCCAATGAAGGCGAACAATATGCTTTTTACTTAAAGTAGTAAAGTAAAAGTATCAATTGAAAATGTACTTTGCAAAAAATATACCTAAAAATATTTGCAGGTAAACTAACAGTACAGCAGAGTATACGGTTATTTCTGCGCTGTTTGATTCTGAATGTGATCAGTGTATTGTACTGGCAACAAAGATCTTGTACTGGCAAAGTGAGGTGACACTGTATTATGATTTATGGACACATTTGGACAAAGATGTTTTGGACTTTGATGGAGGTCGATGGACATTAAAAAGGTGAGCAGAAGTCACACTCATTTGTCTACTCAATAAAGGCCGTATTACTCTATCTAACACTCCGTTCCACTTTGTGATGTCATGTGGTAATACAGGAAGTGCTCCACTGTGTTCTTAAACTCCATGCACCTTCACTAGAATCATTTGGATGATTTCAGCCTTGGAATTGCCAATCTCTACTTAACTAAAGGTAAAAGGAGCTGTTAACATGACAACTTACTAACTACTACTTACAACTTACTGCTTCATGACATCACAAGGTGGAACAGAGCATTTTGAGCTTTGGAGTTGCAGATAGACTAATAATAAACATGTGTCAGTGAAACTAAACACAACTCCAGGTATGTAACAACAAACTCACAAGAGTCAGTTTTGTGTAATATAGAACCTTTAAAGTTAGCCTTTATTGTCCCCATAGTGAAATTTGACCTCTGCAATTGACCCATCCTTCAATGCTGCTTTACTTCTGCAACCTGTCAGAAGTAAATAAATCAGACTGAGAATT
This sequence comes from Periophthalmodon schlosseri, assembly GCA_000787095.1. Lineage (NCBI taxonomy): Eukaryota > Metazoa > Chordata > Actinopteri > Gobiiformes > Gobiidae > Periophthalmodon > Periophthalmodon schlosseri. Next base: position 10,491 of record KN483464.1, on the reverse strand, counting down.
AGATATCAACAAATCCGTCTGTACGATCTATTAAAAATTTTTTAAAAAGAGTTTTGCCTGTAGTACGTCACCTTAGAAGTCAGTTTTTTATACGTCTCCAACCCGTTCTACACTACAGCAACACAGACTTCAACTTCTCTGCATTACCATAGTCAGGAAGAACAATTTTTCCTTTCTCCCGCTCTCCCCATTTCCTTTGACTTCCTTAGCGATGGCCCTCTGCTCCTTGTATATGTGTGCGGAATCTACCGAAGCATGTGTGAACCAGTGCCAGGGGGGAGGCGGGCCCTGTAATCACCTAATCCAAACATACTCCCGGGAATCTCATTATCCCTCACCTCAGCGCTCCGTTCCAGCCTAATCTGGATCCAATCTGCAGCAATCCAGAAATTCGAGTCTTTTTGTCCGAAAGCCGCCCCTATCAGACGTTGTACTGTTTATCCTGTCTATCAACCTCGTGTCCAGAAGTATTTGCAATAACCGCGAGGACAGCAGAGATAAGACAAAGTTAGAAGATCTGGGTTTGAGTTACAAGTGCAGTTGGCAGTTTTCGTATGCTAATTCCGGTTGGGTTGCAGGTGGGTTGAGAATGGAGTGGATTACAGAACTGAAAGCGTATAGTTCAGCCAAGATATATGGACTTAAAGATCCTATATTACGCAACATGTACTCTTATGTGCTTTAAGGCATGTTATAATGTTGTTATCTCCTCCAAAACATACCTGGAGTTGTGTTTTGTTTCATTCACACATGTTTGAATAACCCTGTATTATTAGTCTGCCTGTATCCTCATAGGTCAAAATGCTCTATTCCACGTTGTGATGTCATGAAGTGGTAGTTTTCAAGTTAACAACTAGTTTTTACCTTTTGTTCAGTAGAGATAGGTAATTCCAGGTCTGAAACTATGCAAATGATTCTAGTGAAGGTGTATGACGTTTAAAAACACAGCGGAGCACTTCCCGTATTACCGCATGACATCACAAGGTGGAACAGAGTGTTTTCTGTTTGAGAGAAGAACACAGCCTAAATATGCAGGTTTTTTGTGTTAAACGTGTGAATGAAACAAAACACAACTCCAGGTATGTTTTTGATGAGGAAACAACATTATAACATAGGTCAGAAAATAGAATAATATGGACCCTTTAAATATTATACAAACCTGACTATCTGGATCTATGTAGATAATCAGAAACGCTCGTTCACTCCTCCTGATGTCATCGGGTGGTAATCCAGAAGTGCTCCTCTGTGTTTTGATCGTCCATTCTCTTTTGCCAGACGCATTCTGATCATTTCATCTTATCTTCACTGCACAGCCAACCAACTACAATCCATATACTACATATGAACAACACTTCAATCAGCAGATCTCTTAGGGGAAATACTGTATATAGATTAAAATTTGATGTATTGAAATGGACATTTTTATTTACTTGTCATAACTTAATAATAATAATAATACCACGGTGCACTTGTAATGCATTTCACAGGCTTGTCGAAGTCTCTCAAATTGCTTCACTGTAGTCATCATTCATTCGCTCCATACTCGGGGGTGATAAGCCGCAGCTGCCTTGGGCTGGACTGGCAGAAGCGAGGCTGCCAATCTGCGGCATCGGCCTCGACAGCCATCACCAACGCTCACGCGCACACCTCATTCACACTAGCAATGTGGGTGAGGTGCCTTTTGCCGAAGGACACAACGATAAAACGTAGTCTGAGCGCGAATCGATCGTGAAGATAAACAAAACCGCTGCATTAGAATCAAACAAACAATACAACAACTTTTTATGATGAATACTCCTGGTTTTCCAATTACGTTTTATACATTTTCAGTCAAATTAATCCCGTACAACTTTTTCCAATCTCTCCTCTTTTGCAGTTTGCACGATACGCGGAATAGACTCTAGACATAAGGAGCCTCCTGCTTACCCTTACCCCTCCTCCTCCCATGTACTCACCCAAATACTTCCTCCCACCCCCCACCCCCCACCCCCTGCTCCCCCTTTCTCCATCCTTCCCCCTCTCCCCCCAAACCAAACCGACAGACATTAAAACGTAACCTGACCCCAGCCCTGGAATCTGTACAGGACTTTCTTTTTCCTCTTCCAAATGGGGGAATCCTGCAGCTCGTATATGTCGTCTAAGTCCAATGTCAAAAAAAACAAAAAAAAAACAAAACTAAATGGCGGAGACGGGTCAGGGAGAGGTTAGCTAAGTGCGTCGTCAGCTAGCTAGCGCTCCCAGCAAAAAAATCCCCCAGATTAAAACGGCGCGGGAGGAGGTTGAGAGTGCGGAGATAATGGCAGGATCTCCAATGCACAATAACAGCGTGGTCATATATCTACCTGTCTCCGGACTTCCCCCTTCCCGAGTCGGACCGCGGGGTCAGGCGAATGGCAGCATTCCATCAGCAGCTCCTGGGATCCTGGGAAGTGTCCGCGAGGGTCCTCTCAAGGCCAGTGTGCGAGTTGCGTCTGGCCGTAAGTTTGGGAACGGGTTATAGTGGGAATTTTACGTGATGCTTTTGGTCACCTTGGGATAAGCATTTCAGATTTTCTAACATAAAGTAATGTTTACGTTTGAAAAATATCCTTTATAAACTTCACCTCTGTTTCCAATGAGGGTTTTAGGTGTTTGAGCTCCCTCTGCTGACAGCAACAGGAATGAACAATGAGAAAACAAAAAAAATGCAGGCCTTAGGAAACATGAATTAGAATCAGAATTACTATTATTCATCCTCAAGGGGAAATTCTTAGCTAATAGAATGCTATGCTAATAGACCTATGTGTTTGTAGTGAACACAATTTGAGTGCACAGTAAGTCTGCAGATGGCTTATGGCGACAAATGGCTTGATTTTCTTCTAAACGTATCGCAGGCAATAACCTTGGCATTTGACCCATCCTTCAATGCCACTTACAAAAGCTTCCAGTAGCAATGGGAAATCACACTGCAGCACCTAGGGATCCTTCTCCAGATCCATGATGTAGGACCATGGTCAGGACTGTGAAATAGCCTGTGCATACGAAGACACAGGCAGCAAACCCCAGACGTCTGTTTAAAGGACACATGTTACGCAAAACTAGCTTTTACCATGTTATAACATTGTTCCCTCATCCAAAACATACCTAGCCTTGCCAGCAAGACGAATTCTCTGGATTTTTGTGAGTTGACAACCTCTTGAGAATCCGTCCAGCTGAAACGTTTGCATGTTATAGGTCCCACACCACCAGTGGTGCGAAGACTGACCAATCACAGGGCAGCAGTGTGGTTTGTGCAGAAACCAGCACCAAATGAACCAAAACAAACGTGGCGATGGAGACAGTCCTACTTCGGCCTGTTTTGTTAGAAATACTAAAAAAAAACATGAAAAAACATGCAGAGAGAATCACTTTGTGCATTTGCTGATGAGTACAATGCAGAGAGAATCACTTTGTGCATTTGTTGATGAGTAAAATGTGTGTGCTTTTCTCTCAACTGGATTTAACTGAATGTACATTTTTCGGATTGATCCGCTTTTGTGATGCTTCGACCAATCAACGTGAAGTATTTGTTTGAACACTCTGATCATTGGTTCTTGGTGATTTTAACGAGAGTCATCCCAGATCGATGTGTAGAACTCTATTCTGAGTACTACACATGTGCTATCAATTTGGCAAGAGCCAGGTTAAAACACACCTATCGCTGTATTTAGCTTCATTCATGCTAGTTTCATGAATCCTGTTTAGTAGGTCCCCTCCCTCTGACAACTCAAAAACATGTCATTTTGAATTTCCCAGGATTGTTATGTCTGGAGGTCTCCTGTGCAGTTTTTAAGTCCATCTGCTGAAAGTAGGTGGGAGAGTGTCTGTGGGAACATGGTATCTATTGTCAGAAGAAGCCCATTATTTGAAGTTCTAAAACAACATGAAATGGCAAAGCAAAGCCCATTAACTGCCTGGTATTTGTCCTTTAATATAAAGAAGATATTGATGTGATACTTGTAGTAGCCTACCTAAACTCACACATATTAAATACAGTACTTGGGAAGACCCTGGGAAGTACTGCGTGAGGTGAGTGGTTTTAAGGCTCTTCCTGTGAGGCTGTCTGCTGCTGCTGTCATGTCTGGTGTGCATTAACACTTCTGAGGAGGAGCACTCCGGAGGGGGCTGGAGGGGCCGCTGCTCTGGGCTCCGGACCAGAGGGGTGAAGGGGGGCTCTGTGTCGGGATGGGGGCTCGCATGATTTACATGGCAGTGAGAGAGTCCAGAGTCTCCGTCTGACCTGGGCATCCCGCGGGACAGAGGCCAAAGGAGGTGCTACATTGTGATACCTGTGTGATTTATGGCCCCCCTTTAAGTCCACATAAGCGTCATTACTTATGTCTGTGGCTTGTCATTATTACAGGTTTAAGTTTTGTTGCAGACTTTTAACACTTTAAGTATATACACTGCCAGGCAAAAGTTTGGACACACTTTTTCATTTATTTTTCTTCTTTATTTCCATGATTATTTACATTGTAGACTGTCACTGAAGGCATCAAAACTATGAATGGCACATATGGAAAGTAGCAGACAAAAAATAAACTCAAAATAACCTCAAAGATTAAAAAATAAAATTAAAAATAGCCTTTAAACCCTGGTGATGACATCTGTGAAGTGAAAACCATTTCAGGAGACTTCATCAAATATTTAGATGAGCTATTTCACATTTTTTCTTTGCTACATAATTCCATATATCTTGCTTCATATATTTGACGTCTTTTGTATTCATATAAATTGTAATAAAATAAAAAAAAAAAACATTAGTGTTAAGTGTATTTCATGACAAAACACGTTGCTATAGAAATGCAATCAAAACTTAAAGGAGCAGGGTACACCACCAGCTTGTCTCTTTTTGGTTGTTGGTTCCTTGTATTGTCTGTGTAATCCCTCAGTCGTCCAGGTATGATCCATAGTAAAAGAAAAATTCAAATCTGTCAACTGGATAAAAAGTCGACCAGCCAGTATGCTAATAGCCAGTATGCTAATAGGTGTAAGAGCACCCATAAGGGCCTGAATGATTATGCTAAATATGACTCAGGCACAGTTCACACTTAGTGTAGCTCATTAGACGTAGATAACAAACAGAAACTGTAAACAAATAGGTGTGTTTCAGTGTAGTTAGCTCCTCCCTTCAGACAGATATAAGGCAGTGTCCACCAGTAAATCTGACCAGAACTGAAGAAGCAGCTTGGATGAGCAGCGAAATGGCTTCACTCCAACAACTTCTTGTCCAGTTGCCAGATTTAAAATGTTCTTTTACTATGGTTCCTTGGAATGTTCCTCAGTATGGCATTAAATTTGGCTACTTTGCTACTTTATTCAGTTACAAGTGTTTTTATTGCTCTTAAATATAAAAAAAAAAACAAAAAACAAAAAACAAGAAACATGCATTCTTATTGTGAGTGAGGTCACCTCAAAGGTGGCTGTTAACGTGAAAACTACCACTGCATGACATCACAAGGTGGAACAGAGCATTTTGAGACTAATAATAAAGTGTTACTCAAACATGTGTGAATGAAACAAAACACAACTCCACCTATGTTTTGGAGGAGGTAACAACATTCTAACATGGCTTAAAGCTCACAGGAGTCAATTTTGCGTAATATAGGACCTTTTATGTTGAAAATGACATTCTATTCTATTATTATTATCATTGCGGTATCAGAAACAGTATTGAGTATCGAGTCTATTCCTTAGTATCAAAATCGAGTTTGAAGTTTTGGTATCATGATAACACTAATACCAAGACAGGCTGACACGGAAAGGGCATCTGGCGCATCAAACAAACCAAAAAAAATCAAGCGATATTACTAATTAGCCCAAAATTCTACTACCTCTCTAGCGTTAACCACTCTGCCATTCCAATTCAGAATTATTACGTTTCACCATCTCAAATTACATGTTGCATTCTTTTCTACACTGCAGCCTTGAGACTTGAATCGTGCCTCTTCACCTCTTTCAGATCTGTACTTTTGACTTTTGGGCCTTTGTACCTGTCTGAAATTTGTCCCTTCTCGGCCTCCGTCCTCAGCTAGGGAAATGACTTTACAAAGAGACCCGGGCTTGCCAATGTAAGCTAACTTATTTCATCAGCGTAAAATGGTGTAAACAGCCCGAGGTGAGGAGAAAATAATGATATCCGATAGTGTCCGGGGGATGCTGCTGCGAAATGTACTTTTGATGGAATGGAAGTATTTCATCATGGCGGATAGTACTACTACCGTGTACTTCGTATTCAGATGTAGTGGGAGTACTTTTCGTTGCGTGCTGGGATGTGTTGAAAACTTGGGTAAATGTAGCGATTGGTTAATATTGCAGTTACAAAACTAGCTTATAAAAATATCATTTAACACAACACAAAATACTCAAATTGTAAAGACTAAAAATCTGACTATTAATGGTGATTAGCTAAATGATTTTACACCAGATGCCCTTCCCTGTGCAATTAGAGTGACTGAAATGGGCAATGTTGCTAAAGTGCCTTGCCCAGGAACACAATGATAGCACATGGTTCAGGCAAGAGGGCTAAATTTTGGCAGTCTCCATGGTGATGTTATTGCTTTGCCTGGAATGTTCCACAGTATGGCATTAAAGCTTCTGTTCGCTACTGTATCTCAGCTTTACTCATTTCAGATGTTTATATTGTGCAAAAATACATCGAAAACCATTTATATTTACTGTGAATGTAATCACTTCTCCACAGACTTGACCTGTAACTTGTCCTGGTGGAGTCGGCTGCTTGTCTCCACGGAGATAGATAAGTTCAAAGTCATAATGCGAAACATTCTAGACAAAGCAATAACATCTCCATGGAGACAAGCAGGTGATGGACCTTACACCAGAACGGTTACATAATGTGCCTTTAATTGGTTTAATTTTAAATTTCATTTTGTTTCAAGCAATTAACATAAGGCAATTATGCTGTGGTCTTGTTATTTTATGTATAAGCAAAAACAACAACAACACAAAACAACCAAACAAACCATAAAATAAATAATAACAATTAAAACCACAGTATGTAACTTTTTAAAATAAAAATAATATACCTTTTTTCATTTTGGTTGTGTTTATTGCACTAAAACAACAGATAAAAACATACTTACTGTGAGCGGGCCTGCATCTCCACAAACCTGACTCTTATTTGGCCTGGAGGAGGGCCTTGTTTCCATGGAAATGTTAAAAAAGCGTGCAAGAGTGTCGGTGGTGGTTGGAGAGGCCGATGGCACTATATAAATCCAATGCATTATTATTCATATCTCCATGGAGACTGTTCCGAAGTACGGGTTGGGTTCTGAGATGATGTGCCACCTCCAGAAAGTTCCATACTGTACCTTTAATTATCGCCCCAGCACACCCAGACCCACGTCCATCTCACCACTGAGCGCTTTAGCCCGCTCTCAAACTATTTGCTGTGGAAAATCGAAGCGGTTGTAAACATCGACTGGAGCTCCACGTCTGCGCTGGGCATAAATGATCGTTCTATTGACACGGGCCAAACACAGAAGGCCATCGCTCGGCTTTTAATTATCCAGGACATTGATCAGCGCCTGATTTATTTGCGGTTCTGGGCTTTAAAGGCCTAATTGAGTCACGGCCTTCTAATAACGGCCTTTTATTTGTGCATTTGGTTTGGATCGGGTTACACGGGCACCCGCGGACATGGAACCACCAACCCGCGCTTCTAAACACGACCTAGTTTGAACAAATGGATTTAATCATGTCGACTGAAAGAGGGAATGTGAGCTAGCTAAACATGCTAACAGACATGAACACGTTTGCGGTTTGGAGACAGGTCAGTCGCTGTTCAAAGACATACAGCGGTTGATTTGTTCGGAAAGAATGAGTTATTAATACAAGTGTAAATAACTAGAATTCAAATGTTTGTCATGATTTGATTGTGTTAGCAGGTATTTTGAATTAGCTAAAGGTGCACTGCGTAATTTTTCTGCTAAAGGGTTCGTTAGCCAAGATGTTATTGGTTTGCCTGGGATATGATCATGAATTTGTCTCTGTAGCATTTATTTAATTACTTGTGTTTTTATTGCTCTAAAATACCTTGAACAACATGCATTCTTTCTATAAGTTTAATGCCATACAGTGGAACATTCTAGGGCAAAGCATTAGAGCAGACCTATGGTTATGCTTGTGTTTGCCATATATTTATAATCTATGACACCCGTGGATTATTATGTTAGAAAATCTTGAAAATAAGCAATTAAAGATTACTCAAACATGCACGAATCACTCCAAATACAACTTTGGGTGAGAAATGGTGAGGGGAAACAATTATAACATTGTTAAAAGCTCTGAAAAGTCGATTTTGCAAAATAGGTCTGCTTTAACATGGTGTTTTTTTTATTTGTGGCAGTGGGAAACAACTTACAATAAATATAGATATGTTTTTAAAATAGAATATCCTCAGATATATCAAATAATATATACTCACTTATAACAAAAAAAATGAATAGTGTCACAGTTCTGCCTGTTTTTTCACGTTTACCCCAGTCTAGCTCCGTTTCCCAACCTGTTCCGGTCCTTCTTTTTGCTACCTCCCTGTTTTCCCTGCAGCTGCTATTCATTTGCCAATCAGCCCAGGGTAGCCTATATATCCTCCCTCTGTTCATTCAGTTCTTGCTAGGTTGTCGATCAGTCAAGAGAGACACTCAAGCTCTGTACCTGAACAAATCTGTTGTTTGCGTTCTGCAATTCTGAACTTGTGTTAAAGTCTGTCTGAGGGACCTGTTCCTGAGTTTATTTTCCCAGCCTGTTTCCCATTTTGATTCCCCGTAGTGGAAGAGATTTGTGTTGATATTAAATAAGACATTCATTCCTCAGTTATTTATTGTCTTGGTTGTCATATTAAGAATTACCTGTTTGAAGGACACTTTCTGTTGTATTTACTTAGATTAAGAAGTTTGGCTGTATATTTTGTGTTGCGTTTGAGTCCAGTTTTACCTGCATGATAAATAGATGACAAAAAAATCTAAATTACCAAAATTAAAGGTCCTGTATTACACAAAATGGACTCTTGTGAGCTTTAAGCCATGTTATAATGTTGTTCCTCCTCAAAGGACTCTTGTGAGCTTTAAGCCATGTTATAATGTTGTTACCTCCTCAAAAACATACCTGAAGTTGTGTTTTGTTTCATTCACACATGTTTGAGTGACACTTTATTATTAGTCTGTCTACATCTTCAAAGCTCAAAATGGTCTGTTCCACCTTGTGATGTCATGAAGCGGTAGTGATCAAGTTAACAGCTCCTTTTACATTTAGTTCAGTAAAGATTGAGATGATTCTAGTGGAGGTGTATGGAGTTTAAAAACACAGTGGAGCACTTCCTGTATTACCACATGACATCACAAGGTGGAACGGAGTGTTTTCTGTTTGAGAGAAGAACTCGGTCTAAATATGCAGGGTTTGTGTGTTAAACATGAGTGAATGAAGCACAACCAGGTCTGTTTGTGATGAGGAAACAACATTATAACATAGATCAGAAAATAGCGTAATATGGGCCCTTTAAAACATATGTTGATTTGGACTTAAAAATAATACTTTTTTTTTTTGTTTTCAGAGTGTGCATACATTGCCTTGTCTTCTTTAACAAAAAAACCCAAAAGAAACTGCAAAAAAAAGTAAAAATCCCTTGATTACTCAGACTTCCCATGCTCATCATTGACTTCTGGACTTTCTGCTTAACCACAAATCCATTAAAACCTGGTGTCATCTGTCTGGGGGGGCGACCCTCTGCTTTCAATCCTGTCCAAAGTCCACAAGGACCGGTCCAAAGAGCAGGGAGAGGAATAACCCAACTCTATAACCAGAACCAGCGCACCGGAACTGTGTCGCTCCCAAGAAAAGGGCTTATTTTTGTTTCATTCTCTGACTTTTTTCTGCTTCATTATAACCTTCACACTGAAATGTATACATGTCATGTATAAAGCTGCACTGCGGAACATTTCTGGTGAGCAAAGTGGTTTTAAATTGACCAAAATGTATCTGTTGTCAAATGTATTTATCTCCATGGAGACCAGCAGTTGACACCAGCTCATCAGCTTCAATTCAATTTTATTTATATAGCACATTTAAAATACAACTTAAGATGCCCAAATAGCTTCACGCAGAAGTCAAAAAAAGAAAAAAAAAAAAAAACAGAAAACACGACACACAGGCAAAGAACAATAAAACAATAAAATATCATATTAAATGCCAGGGAGAAGAGGTTCAGAAGCCCCTTATGTTAAGTAAAACATCAAGGTCGCTAACGTCGCCCGGACCAGCGTTACCGGGGCCCCACCCTGGAGCCAGGCCAGGGGTAGGTGCTCGAAAGCGAGCGCCTGGTGGCCTGGCCTTTCCCCACGGGCCCGGCTGGGCTCAGCCCGAAGGAACGACGTGGGGCCGTCCTCCCGTGGACCCACCACCTGCGGGAGGAGTCGTAAGGGGCAGGTACAAGGAGATCTGGGCGGCAGTCGAAGG
>KN483463.1:59775-75023 GCA_000787095.1 Periophthalmodon schlosseri | reverse complement strand
GCCCCCCCGCCACAAACAGGCTGGGAGCTCTGGAGCTGCGCGGGTACAAAGGCAGAGTGCTGGTGTCCCTGATGGGGAGCAAAGTCAGGCTCTGCAAAACAGAACAGGTACTTCTAACACCGCGGGGACTTCCTCTCGGCAGGATGACAGCTTCCTGTTTGAGGGGGAAGATAATAATAGTGTAGCTGGGGCAGATACGCATCTGTATTCATGCGTGTTTGCAGTCCACTGTAGGGTTATGTCTTAGCAAAGTCCAACCCAATCCGCTTTATTTATATAGCACATTTTATTAACATGACAGTAAAAGTAAATAGTAAATAAAACAATACATTAAAAAAACATTAAAATATGTAAAGCTAAAAGTAGTTAAAACAATAGAATGGTCAAAGGTCACATTTTTATATAGCACTTTTCCAACTTCTAGGCACTCAAAGCGCTTTACGTCAAGGAACCACTCACACATTCACCCACACATTCATACACCAGTGTACACAGACGCTGGGGCGAGGGGGGGTTAACTGTCTTGCCCAAGGACACGACGGCAGCATTCATCTGTGGGAGCTGGAATTGCACTGCCAACCTGTGGGTCAATGGATCTGACCGCTCAACCAGTGATGTTTTTTTATGTTGAGAGCGGGACAGCGGGAGAACGAATAAAACAGTACAAAATAAAACAAAAATAAAGGACGCAGAGGACCACACAACTCATGCGGTGTTAAAAGGCGTAGAATAAAAGCGGGTCTCAAGACGAGACTTAAAACACTGCACAAGTCCATGCCCGTGCTCACTATCAGAATAAGAGCAGCGTTTGAGAATGATCCAATGTGGCACAGAGAGGTCTAAGGCATGCACTACTCGCTGTTCAATCACTAAGTCCAGACAAATGAGCGGAGAATGGTGTGTCAAAGCAGCCCGTGCTCCATGTGAGGCAGAGAACTGGCAAAGGACCTGGCCAACATGATAAAAATCAAATCACGATCTCATCCGTGAGACAATCTGCTATTTTGGTAAACTCCCCATATCGTGATTCCCTGTTTTTTTGTTTAATGCAGCTCTACGATCAAAAACACACTGGCTGCTTCTCCTATTGGTCAGCCTCCGTCGTGCTCTGAGTGAGTGACAGGTGGAGACGACCAATCACAGTGAAGTGTGAATGTTCAGACACAACAGATGGCTTTAGTTGCCTCTTGAAAAGTTTAAAAGATACTGTAGTATTCTAGTCTAAGGAAACAAGCCAAATTTCTTCCGGTTGTTTATTTTCTGAACACAAGGGCTGCTGTAGGCCATAACCATAGACTGTGTATATAAATGGACATAGCTAACCCGCTAGCCGCCATGTTCCAAATAGGAAATGAGCATGGACGCGCTTTCAACTCCATCTACTCCTCCTTTTGGTCTTAAAATGTTCGTATTAACCCACTCTGCATGATCCTAGTTGTGTTTATTCCGCTATTTTGTCTGTAAATGAAGATATGACCATTAACAATAGACAAATCAGGTGCCTTCTTTCCCCGAGGTCGCCCCCACTAGTGTTAGCAACAGGTTTGATTGACAGCATTGCTAAGCGCCCGACCTATGCCACGCCAAAACAAGCGCAAAACAACAGCAGTCTCAACTCACTAGAGCCAGTCTCCCAAAAACAAACCAGGAACTTACCAACAGAACCTTCATATCCAACCAAGTGCCACATACAACAACAACACATAAGGAACAACAAAAGGTGTCAACTCGGAACTAAACACAAAATATCAGATCATTACAATATTTTTATCGTTACCAATTTTTTGGCATACCACCCACCCCGACAAAGTAGCAGAAATGAATGTTAATGTATCCTTTGGCGGTAAGACGTCTGTCGAGTTGTTTCCGCACGATACATAGCTGTCAAAACAACACAAAAGTGATGTTGTAGTTCAGCGGTCCATGCGTACACTGCACTCGCCCGAAGCAGCACATGATAGTTTTGACCTCCTGACATTAAGCGCAGCCAAAGTTCAGCTTCTTTAGATCATAAACCTCACAGTTAAATGGGTTGGTGAATTTTCCCGGACACACCTCCCATGGTGGACCGCCGTGTAGCAAAGATTCGTCACATTTAATCTGATTAGTTGTTGCAGCCTTATAATCTACTAATGTGTTTAATTTAGTTGGTAGCCACAGGGAACACATCATTAGAGCTTACATTTTGGAGATCGTTAATGGCAAAATGAAGAGGCTTAACCGATGGTGGCCGATGTTCTCCTGAATGACTGAAGCTCTTTGTTATGTTTGGAGTAGGTTTTGTAAGTGTGGACCTTTTGGCTTTAAATATGTGGTGATTGCCTCTGTGCGCCGCTGCGAGGTTACCTGCTTTGGCCCTTGGATTGTCAACTCCTGTGGGGAGACATAGCAACAACGCTAGAGTGGTACTACTCAATTTGACCACCCCACCCCGAGTTCTAGACCAACCTGCAGATACAAGTAATAATAGGTTGAGTTCCTAGCTGTGAAATGGAAGTCCAGGCACATTGTCATAAGATAAGCCCGTTTTCTTTTTGCGCCGGTCTCAAGCCAAAGTAATTGGAGTAGGCCGGTCACGATAACATATTCTGAAGTTCGATATATCGCTGAAGTAAATATACACGATAAACGATAATACTGAAACTTATTTATGCCACTGACACAACAACCCAAGAACAGCTGCAATAAGTAAACGCACTCAGAAAGAAACACTTTCGTACTTAGTTTGCATCTGTAATGAGTTATAGTCAGCCTTTTACGGCTTAAATCTTATCATTTAGCCAAAAACTAACCAAAAATTTCACAGTAATGTAAAAAAAATGTGCACATGAGAAATATTAACCCCCAAAAATGTCATTCCAACTTTCATATATTGAACGATAAGTCGATAATGTAATTATGGTGACGTGCCAAAATTGGAGTGGGTGGAATTCGGTAGGGCATCCAGTAGAATAATCCAACTTTCATCGAGATCGAAATTCAGTCGTTTCTAATCGCCAATGACCAGCTTGGGTATTTTTAATTGTTCTGTGCTAACATCTGTATTTTCGTGTTCAGAAAATGTAGTGAGAGTGAAAAGTGGAAAGCCATTTTGTTTTCACTAAAGCTTTATGTTTTTGTTGTATCGCTCAGGCCTAGCATCCAGGCTAAAACCTCACCTTTTCAAAATCCAAATTCCTTCACATAGGAGTGAGATAATTTGCGTCGACAATGAACGAAATCTAGTATTGACTACCTGTCCGCTAAAGGGTGTTTCATCTATCGGCAGCTCTCAGTATGACGTTCTTATATAGATGTGAGGGTTGACTGCATACGAGCTGGTTCTGGTTCATTCACGTGTCAGTGCTTAATATGTGAGAATCCAGCAGCGAAACACACCCGGGACTGAGCAACAATGGAAATTTACGGAAATCCCGTGTTTTATTCTGAAGAAACGCTCGTAGTGACTTGGACAGGGACGTTTCCCCGTATCGTTCTCGCTGAGCTGCGGCTGTTTGTGTGCCCCAAAACAGAGGCGGCTTTGTTTCCTCTTCATCTGTTCTGAATGCAGTTATTATGCAGAAAATGGTAAGGAGGAGGTACTCGCTCTGTAAACTGCATTCAGGATTCAGTAAAAATACTAATTTGGTAACACTTTGTAATAACTACACTTTTGAACAGCATTTAATGGACAAAAACTTAATTAAAGGGGCTATATCACGCAATTTTCGGATCTACGTTATAATGTTGTTTCTTCATCACAAACAGACCTGGAGTTGTGTTTTGCTTCATTCACACATGTTTAACGCACAAACCCTGCATATTTAGACTGAGTTCTTTTCACAAACCGAAAACACTCTGTTCCAACTGTTCATTTGGATAATTTCACTCCTGGAATGTCCAATGTCCACTGCACTAAAGGTAAAAGGTAGCTGTTAACTTGAAAACTACCACTTCATGACATCACAGGTGGACAAAATTGACTCTTGTGACTTTTAAGCCATGTTATAATGTTGTTACCTCCTGAAAAACGGACGTTAACCTATGTTTTTTCTTGTGTTTTCTTTCTTTCATTCACACATGTTTGAGTAACCCTTTATTATTAGTCTGTCTGCATCTCCAAAGCTCAAAATGCTCTGTTCCACCTTGTGATGTCACGAAAGCGGTAGTTTTCAAGTTTTTTACTGTTTTGTTTAGTAGAGTTCGGAAATTCCAGGGAAATTATCCAAATGATTTTAGTGAAGGTGTATTACCACATGACATCACAAGGTGGAACAGAGCGTTTCCGGTTCTGAGAGAAGAACTCAGCCTAAATGTGCAGGGTTTGTGTGTTAAACCTGTGTGAATGAAACAAAAGATGAGGAAACAAGACTATAACGAAAATAGTAATAATATGGGTCCTTCAAACATCCATGTCTACAGACCTCACATCTACTTACAAATCGATATTCTAAAAATTCTACGTACTTTACCTTTACCAATCCTTGATATCCTCACGGTTGTCATATAAACTAAAACCCTCAGAGTTTTCCAATGCCTATAGATACACAGCGGTAAAACATCTACCCGAGCTAATACGCATCTTTGATATAAGCGAGCTCGCGCCTCCTGCTATGTCCAAAGCCGATACGTTTTCTCCTCTTTGCACTTTCTCTACAGTCTCCTATTTTATGTCAATCCAATTAAGCCTTCCCCCTGTCCCGTTCGCCCGTTCGCCCGCTCCCCCGTCTGCGGTGGAAGCGTACCTCAGAGTCCTCACACGGGCATATCTGATAACATACTCATTTCCATCCATCCTCCGTGCTCATTTGGTTCATGTAGTTTTGTTGTTTGCCTTTCATTATTTTCTTCATTAGTGTGAACAAACATCTTTGTTAGAATTCTCTTTTGGGGATCACTCCATGTCAGCACATTTCCACTTGCTTGATCTGAGACAGCGGGAGAAACCGGGGGAAAGGGAGAATCAGAGAGTGAACAAATTAATTGCGTTATTCCAGCGTATAAACTAAACCCCGACATAAACGCGGCAGTGAGGCGTTTTCTTCAGAGACGCGTTTGTGATTCTCATTAGCACGAGAAACCTGGCTCATATGGACAAATGTAATCAATGAACACAGATTTGCTATTATCATTATTATTCTGCATCTAATTATAAGGCTTCTTATTGTCAGCAAATCAGGTAGTGCATGTTAGCATGCTAGTTGTTGTTAGCTTTACTGTGGCAACAAAAGTCATGTTATAATGCTGTTACCTCCTCAAAAACATACCTGGAGTTCTGTTTTGTCATTCGCACACGTTTGAGGAACCCTGCATTATTAGTCTGTCTACATCTCCAAAGCTCAGAATGCTCTGTTCCACCTTGTGACGTCATGAAGCGGTAGTTTTCAAGTTAACAGCTACCGTATTTTCTGGAGTATAAGTCGCACTGGAGTATAAGTCGCACCAGCCAAAAAATGCATAATAATGAAGAAAACATATATTTCACATATAAATCAGATCAGTCGCACCCCCGGCCAAACTATGAAAAAAAGTGCGACTTATAGTCCGGAAAATACGGTACCTTTTACCTTTTGTTCAGTAGAGACGGGCGATTCCGGGGCTGAAATAATCCAAATGGTTCTAGTGAAGGCGTGTACTTGTTCAACCCCTGCCAAAAAAAAAAAAAAAAATTACATTTGCCAATAAATAATCCACAAATAATGATTTCTGATCTAGTTTAGGTTTGCTGTACGTAACTTTTATCTATTACTATGGAGACACGGAGGTGACTTCACTAGCTGAAGGTTAGGTCTGTGGAGAGGCGACCCCACTCACAGTAAAAACGCACATTTTTAGATATTTTTGAATTGATAAAACCCAAAATACAAAAAATAATGGCATGCTTTGGAACATTTCAAGCAAAGCAACAGCATCTCCATGGAGTCAAGCTGGTTACTCCACCTGAAAAGTTAGATAGTGCATCTTTAAAGGTCCTATGTTACGCAAAGTTGACTCTTGTGAGCATTAAGCCATGTTATAATGTTGTTACCCGGAGTTGTGTTTTGTTTCGTTCAAATACATTTGAGTAATCCTGCATTATTAAACTACTACTACTACTACTCTACATCTCCAAAGCTCAAAATGCTCTGTTCTACCTTGTGATGTCATGAGGTGGTAGTTTTCAAGTTAACATCTACCTTTTACGTTTAGTTCATAGAGATTGGCAATTCCAGGGCTGAAATTCTCTAAATGATTCTAGTGAAGTATATGGAGTTTAAAAACACAGTGGAGCACTTCCTGTATTATCACATGACATCACAAGGTGGAACAGAGTGTTTTCAGTTTGAGATAAGAACTCCTAAATATGCAGGGTTTGTGTGTTAAATGTGTAAATGAAACAAAACACAACTTCAGGTATGTTTTTGATGAGGAAACAGTATAATAACATAGATCAGAAAATAGCGGAATTATGGGCCCTTTAATACTGTATTTAGCAAGTAATTAAGATTCAGTAAGTTGGATGTAAAATGTTTAGAAAACTTGTAATTAAAAATGAAAATTACAAGCAGTAACAAATAGGGTTGGGCAAAAATCAATCAATTTAATATAAAAATCTAATTTGAAGTAGATCTCAACAGGTTTTGGTTGAAATTCACAATTTTCTTTCAACCTTCCTCCCCGGGAACATTCCCCTGGCTTTTGTATACTTTAACTCAGAAATATTTTTCCCCAATTTGCTCTTCCCTGACAGAAATGATTCTATTGTGAAAATCACTGCAAATCACAGTTTATAGAATTTTGCAAATGATACGAGCTTGTGCCTGCATAAAAACATCCCAGTGTTTAAGAATTGTGTTATTGATCATTTTTATACTTATACTATACTATACTACTTATACTTATACTTTTCTTTCCGACGTAGATATGCCAAAACTGTATACTCGAGGTTATATGGCACTAGTGATGGCAGCCGATTGAAAAAAGACCAAAAGTATCTAGAGCATGAGAGCGGGGCGAGGTGGAGACCAGTGGCCCGTTGAAGTTCAGTCAAGTGAAGTATTTAATCTAACAAGATGAAGGAGCTATTGGAAACATGATCCTCCCCCTCCTCCTCCTCCTCCTCCTCCCCCTCCTCCTCTTCCTCACCCCTCTCGCTCGGTGATGGAGCTGTGTTTAAGGTCATTTAAGCGCCAAGGTAAAGAAAGCCCGAAGTGCAGCCAGTGTGCCACATCGATCCACCGCTCTCCCAAACGATACAGCCAAAATAAGTGTGCGTAAAGTAAACTCCACATGCTTCTTATTGAAAAAGACAGAGGCAAGGCAGATGGAAACGACGTCGAAGCTTCCCGAGTATAAAACCCCATACGTATAGCATTATTTTAAACATTTCAGAAGTTAGAGTTGACACGTGTGCAGAAATACACATTGAATAATCTTAATAAGTCAATACTGAAGGGCCCGTGTTACGCTATTTTCTGATCTATGTTAAAATGTTGTTTCGTCATCAAAAACATAGCCTAAGTTTTGTGATTTGTTTCATTCGCACACATTTAACACACAGATCCTGGGCATTTAGGCTGAGTTCTCTTCCCAAACAGAAAACCGTGTTCCATCATGTGATACAGGAAGTGCTCCAGTGCGTTTTTAAACTCCATACACCTTCGTTAGAATCATTTGGATAATTGGTCAACCAAAATTCCTTACATGCCATTTAACCATAGACTGTATAAAGAAGTGGACTAAGTGAGTGTGACGTCCCCATAGCTTAATTGGTCAACCAAAATTCCTTACATGCCATTTAACCATAGACTGTATAAAGAAGTGGACTAAGTGAGTGTGACGTCACCCATAGCTTTCGGCTCCAGTCAAATGAAGCTCATCGAGCCGAGTTCCATATTTGGAATTCCTACCACGAGTATCATAGCAACCGAAGAGCCAATCCATACTGAGGTTGTTGAAGGTAACGGCCCTTCCCTCCCACACCGCTGGTTCAGCAAGGAGCAAGTGCAACGCTGTCAATCAAACCTCTGCTAGCGGGAGCGACCTCTGGGGAAGAAGGTGCTTGATTTGTCTGTTATTAATGTTCATATCTTGATTTACGGACACGATAGCGAAATAAAAATACCAGGATCACGTAGAGCGGGTTAATACGAACATTTTAAGACCAAAACGACGAGTCTGACAGGAGCAGTTACGGAGAGATTGGCGACAGTTTTTCAATGCAAAGTGAATTGGAGTCAAAGTCGACGGAGCCGAAAGCAGCGCCCGTGCTCACTTTCGATCTGGAATGCGGCGGCTAGCGGCTTAGCTATGTCCATTTATATTTTCAGTCTATGCATTTAACATAATACGAACTCAAATATGCGTCGAGACTGGATATTGTGGAGTGTCCGTCCTTACCACCTCTCC
The DNA here is from genome assembly GCA_000787095.1 of Periophthalmodon schlosseri. Classification (NCBI taxonomy): domain Eukaryota; kingdom Metazoa; phylum Chordata; class Actinopteri; order Gobiiformes; family Gobiidae; genus Periophthalmodon; species Periophthalmodon schlosseri. Next base: position 66,656 of record KN483463.1, on the reverse strand, counting down.
GTCTCGCGACACTTTTACATTTTCTTTTTTTTTCATCTTGCCTCTAAGTCTACCTGCTTTTCATTCTGCCTTTAAAATGCTCACATCTATTGTCTCTATTGAATGTGTGCTCTTAGGACTCCCCTCCCCTTGTGTGAGAGGACTGCGGGCTTTTAGTGCAGCTTAAGTGTTCGGAGCTGCAGATACAGAAGCAGCAACCGCCGCTCCTGTCGGGCTTCTTATAGAGCAGCTCAAAGTGAAAAACTATTCAATACAAAGCTTTATTAGACATTTTAATTCAATGCATGGAGAAAAATGTTCTGACTTAGCCTAGCCGTAGCACTCACACTTAAAGGTTAGCCATTTCTGATCTGTGCACATGTCCTATTAAAACATCGCAAAATTAATCGCTAGCACAACAATGTCAGAAAAATCGCAGTCCATATCAGAATAGTTTGCTCCTAATTTAAAGTTTTTTTTTTGGTTTTTGTTTTTTTTTTATAAACCCTCTTCTGACTCCATAATACCTTCACAATGTCTTAACTGTTAATACTTTAAGGCTGTGTCCAAATGTCCACACTATTACCTACTTACGGCACTATTCAGGGGTCACGCCATTTTTAGCGGTGTCCGAATGTCCGGTTGGGGAGAAAATGGAGCACTCAAAATTTCCCACAATGCACCTTGAAAAGTAGTGGGCATCAGTGGTCACTAGACCGGTCAGTGTGGACCACAATGCAATGCCAGAGTTGGAAAAACAACAGCGCGGCAACAGGTCTTTAACTGGAGACAACGCAACTGAATGGAAGAAGATAGAAGCACTTGTTTATCGCTCTTAACAGTCTTAAATAAACCGTTGCTGTAGAAAGTTGCTAGCGTTAGCTGCTTACCATAGCTTGAGCTGTTAACAGAGCGATAATTTCCACATCTTGGATAAAAAAAAGTCCAGCTTGTATAGATATTATTAGTCCATAAATATTTCAGTGCTACTGGAATCTGATAATTATTTATGACAAATCAAGTTTTATCAGAGTTTAGCAAACTTTTTTTCACCAAGACGCCAGAGTCACATGCCCCGAATGTAGTGAGCTACGTATCCAAATCTGTGAATGAGGCACTATCATGGACTGTATATATAAAAGTTCATAGGTAACGTGCCGCGTTCCAAATAAGAAGCGCTCATGGGCGCTTCCGGCTCCATCGACTCCGGCTCCAATTCATTTTACATTGAAAACTCATCACTCCTCTCATCATTTTGGTCTTAAAATGTTTGCATTAACCCGCTCTACATGCTCCTGGTGTTTTTATTTCACTAGTTTGTCCCTAAATCAAGTTATAAATATTAATAACAGACAAATCAGGCGCCTTCTTTCCCCAAGATTGCTCCCGCTAGCGTTAAAACAATGGCTGTCAGTCAAACCTGTTGCTAAGTATCTAGTTGCTTTGCCCTTTTCCATCTTTCAAGATTAGGTTGCCGCACTTTTTTCTACAGCTACATATGCTATTTTTCTGGGGGAGGGTCCACCACCTGCTTGTCTCTGTTGAGGTCTTATTTCTTTGCCTGGAATGTCCCACGGTATGGCATTAAAGTTCTCTTCCTCGCATACAGGTTACAGTTTGTTTGTTTGTTTGTTTTTTAAACAGCTGTCTCCCCCCTCCCCACCTGAAAAGTTACATAATGCAATGAAATTTGGCCAGCATGTAATCTTTATTTATACTTTATGATTATTTCACCAACACCTTCCAATATCCCCGTACACGCCGTTTTAACCACCTGCCTCGCCGTTTGTAATTGGACAAGTTATTTTTACCCGCTTGCCTCCTTTACCTCCGCTTCTCCATCTTGCCGCTCCCGCCGTCCTCGCTGAATTAATTGGAGGGGGCAGGAGGCCGCGGCTCATATCGGGTAGGTAACGAGTGGCGGGGGCTAGCTTGCGCCGCTAACACCCAGCGCTCTAATTGGCTGGCTGAGAGGGATGAGGGTCATTAGGTACAGGTGACGGCTTTGGCCCCCTCACCGCACGGGCGCCGATTAGGTGCGGTGGATGTATGCGCTTCTACGCGTTTCCAGCTTTTTAGAGCCCATCACGTACTACCGGGAGATACTTGCCTCAAATGCAACTTGCGCCGTGGGATTGAGTGTCGCAATCGAGTGGTTAGTGAGAAGAGATCGTTTAGGTTCTTGTGGGAGAATCAATTTAAAATGTAAAATATATATGAGTTCTTAAAGGCTTATTTTAAAGGGCCCATATTACACTGTTTTCTGATCTATGTTATAATGTTTCCTCATCACGACATTACTTGAAGTTGTTTGTTTCATGAGTTCTTAAAGGCTTATTTTAAAGGGCCCATATTACACTGTTTTCTGATCTATGTTATAATGTTTCCTCATCACGAACATACTTGAAGTTGTTTTGTTTCATTCACACGTTTAACGCACAAACCTGCGTATTTAGGCTGAGTTGTTCTCTCACACAGACAACACTCTGCTCCACCTTGTGATGTCATGTTGTAACACAGGAAGCGCTCCACTGTGTTTTTAAACTCCATACGCTTTCACTAGAATCATTTCGCTAATTTCAGCCCCGGAATTTCCAGTCTCTACTAAACAAAAGGTAAAAGGTAGTTGTTAACTTGAAAACTGCCACTTCACGACATCACAAGGTGGAACAGAGCATTTTGAGCTCTGGAGATGCAGACAGACTAATAATAAAGGTTCACTCAAACATGTGTGAATGAAACAAAACACAACTCCGGGTATGTTTTTGATGAGGTAACAACATTATAACAAGGCTAAAAGCTCACAAGAATCTTTTTTTTGCGTAATATAGAACCTTTAAAGGTGCACTATGTAACTTTTCCGGTGTAGCGTCGCCACTTACTCTTCTTCACGGAGATGTTATTTTGCGGAGAATGTTCCACAGTAGGGCTGGGCTTGAGGAAAATAAAATCACAATTTTTTATAGCACACAGTTTCAACCAGGGAAAGCTCTTTACATTTTCATTTTTATCATATGCTGTTACTAATTATTATTGTAAACTACCTTCAGTCACATTCGTATAGATCTCTGCGTGTATTTGCTCCATTTACGAGTAAGAAAGTCGGGAGTAAACTTGTTTCATAATAACCCTCGATTTCACAATTTTGCAATTTTTCAAAATCACGATTATTGAAAACCCAAATTAATCAAATAAGTTCTATGGAGACAAGCAGGTGGAAAACCAGAAAAGATAAGTTACATAGTGCATCTTTAACATGAGCTGAACCAGTCCCTGCAATAGTAAAATAATCAAAAGTAAATAACACAATATATTACAGTGACAGCCTTTTTGTTTTTAATCCACTGAGAAGTTTGTTTCCAATTAAAGACTTAAGCGGACGTTGCGCGGTCGCTGTTGTGCTTTGCCTAAAAGTACTTCTTAAACATGCAGTACATGTAGTCTACTCATTTTGTTTTTTTGTTTTGTGTAATTAGCGTGAATTGTTTTCATTGTCTCGAAACACACATGGTCTTTGCTGGCAGGGAAACGAAACATTTAACTGGCTGCGTTTGGAAATTTGTAGTTATGAAGTTTTGGACCTGATCCTGTTTTGTTTTGGCAACTTGTTCAGAGGCACATTTTTGACTTTGTATGTTCAGAAGACAATGGCATACATTTATTTTCCATTTGAGCAAATACCATTTCAATGCCCGCACTTTTTAGTTTTACGCTTTTGACCAGCCAATTAGTCATGCATTGTCTAGTTGTTCTTGGTCTGAACATCGGAGTACACTGTATTTCTCTGTTCCTAATTTCGTGCTTGATTTTGATGTGCGGCGCCCGCGTGGGTGTTTTGCACTCTTGTCTGCCTGTAACTTTTCTCTGAGCTTTAGGCGATAAAAAACGGTCTAAACTGCAAAGCGCTCTGAAGCTTGTGGGAGAGAGGATAAGGTGTGATGCGTCGTTACAGTAGTGCTTATGAAAACTGCCTGAGAAACCGCTGCGTTTCAAATGTACAGTTATGTAGTCGGGGGTTCGCTACGGGGAGACAAAATCAGTTCGCCTGAATATACCGATACTTTACCTCGCTGTACCGGTATCGATGCTCCGATACTAGAATCGCAAAGTTTTCCTGATGTCACGTACAGGGATGGGGCCATAGACTGTATATATAAATGGACATAGCTAACACGCTAGCCGCCGCGTTCCAAACAGGAAGCGATCGTGGGCGCGCAGCCGGCTCCATCGACTCTGGCTCCAATGCGGCGCCGTCCCTCTAAGCGCTTACTCTGTCAAACCCTGCCACACAAACGTCTACTTTCAATTATCATATTTATAAGAAGAAGTTTTGAAATTATTCTCATTGGAGTTAGCCTAGCTTGGATCAATTCAAGGGCAGAGTAAACCAATCTGACATGTACCTGTTCTTTTCTTTGGTAGACAGTTGGTAGATTACTTCTGAATCAATCTTTTTCTTTCATTTAAGAAAGAAAAAGCTTTTGGAGCAGCCAGTTGCTCATGTCCTTCACAAACAGAGGCACAGTAGCAAAAAGATCAATCCAGTGCGGTTTCCATTTTGAATATTTTTGTTTTAAAGGGCCCGTATTACGTTACTTTCTGATCTATGTTATAATGTCGTTTCCTCGTCACAAACAGACCTGGAGTTATTTTTTGTTTCATTCACACATGTTTAACACACAAACCCTGTATATTTAGGTTGAGTTCGTCTCTCAGACTGAAAACACTCTGTTCCACCTTGTGATGTCATGTGGTCGAACAGGGAGTGCTCCACTGTGCTTTTAAACTCCGTACGCCTTCACTAGAATCATCTGGATCATTTCAGCCCTGAACTTGCCAGTCTCTACTGAACTAAAGTTAAACGGTAGCTGTTGACTTGAAAACTACTACTTGATGACATCACAAGGGGGAACAGAGCATTTCGAGCTTTGGAGATGTAGACAGACTAATAATGCAGAATTGCTCAAACATGTGTGAATGAAGCAAAACGCAACTCCAGGTATGTTTTTGATGGGGTAACAATATTATAACATGGCTTAAAGTTCACAAGAGTAAATTTTGGTATAGTGTAATTAGTATAGATTTCATGTTCACTTTGTCTCACGTTTGTATTGTTTCTTCTTCAGGACTATAAATCTGGCCTGGCTATCGCGGAAGTAGAGCTGACAGCTGCTCATGTAAAGGACGTGGATCGAAGGAGCTTTGAGATCAACACGCCTTTCAAAAACTTTTGGTACGTAAAGTGCGCTCGATATTTAAATTAATTGGAGATGTAATTATCAACACTGCGGCGTCAAAGCCCCGGTGTTGCCGAGTGCTTGAGGCCTCGTGTGAAATTCTTCAGAAACGGCACGTCTCTGGTGAGTTCGGGTGTGCGTAGACCTGCCTCTTCAGGTCAGTGCTGTCAGGGCGAACGGGGCGCAGCTCTGAAATCGCTAACTATCAATTAGAGGCTGTTATTGAGGCTCCCCAGGTGTTCCACGCAGATACGGGGGCCTCGGTGGGATACAAAGCTTTGAGGTGACATTGGTCCCCGTAGGCCCTGGATCGATGAGCGCGGCGCTTGTTTGTGCCGTAATGGCCCATTTAGAATACAAGCGTCACAGCTGCCTGGACAATGCCTCACACTTTGTTTGTTTGTGCTCGTCGGCTGTTTTCTTGTGCGCTCCTTTCGGGTGTAAAGATTTTCCCCTCGTTCCTCCACCTGTCTGTTGTATGTCCCCATCGATCTGTTTGTGTCAGTCGCCTTAATGGGCACGGCGTCGGGCAGCTTCGTTAATACGCGGGACGTAATTGCCATTTTCTGCGCCACAAAAAAGAGGTAGAATTAAAATGAGCGCAAGTCCCCTGAATTGTTTTGATGAGGCGATTGCGGCGGCTGTGTGCGCTGGTGTGTGTGTGTGTGCGTGTGTGTGTGTGTGCGCGCGTGTGTGTGTGCGTGTGACAAATTGATTGCAGACTCTGGGAGCGTTCTCTACCTGCTCAAGGTGGGGATTAGTGAGAAACTCATCTAATCACTTTAAGCTGTGGAGACTCACTTTGGCTTTTCTATTGTTTTGCTGCCATTAAATGGACAGAGCGTTGAGTCCACTGCGGCCGACACAATAGCCCACTTTATGAGGAGATGGAAGTCGGAGGGAGAAGGCTGCAGTTGGAGAAAGCTAAAGTTAGTACTTGTGATCAGAAAGCACTCCCTCTAAAGTAAAGCTGCAGATAAACGCCTCGCTCAAGGGCATACTAAAGAAAATCTCTGTTCATCTTGTTGTCAGTTTGTTTGTCTTTTCAAACTTTCACAGGCAGACATATTTTTACTTTCAACTGAAAATTCTGTTTAATAAGAAACCCAAAGTCAAGGTCCTGTCTGGAATATAAACATGTGGGCCATTGTGCATGCGTTAGTCTTTTGAATACAAACCGACCCGCTTTGGCTCACAGTGGCAAAACAGAAGAAAACTATAATGTCCAGTCCCCACGTCCCAGTGAGGTCTATATTCGACTTAAACAAACAGAGCTGCTAGGGGTCTTAATGGATGTCCCATTTATTACGGGGGTGACTCAAAGGCACAGACACACAAACTCTTCACTCATTTACACTGCCTGGCCAAAAAAAAGTCGCCACCAAAAAAAAAAAGGTCACACATTCTATATTAGATTTCATTGGGCCGCCTTTAGCTTTGATCACGGCATTCGCTGTGGCGTTGTTTCGATGAGCTTCTGCAATGTCACAAGATTTATTTCCATCCAATGTTGCATTCATTTTTCACCAAGATCTTGCGTTGATGATGGTAGAGTCTGACGCTGGGCAAAGCCTTCTCCAGCACATCCCAAAGATTCTCAGTGGGGTTAAGGTCTGGACTCTGTGGTGGCCAATCCATGTGTGAAAAATGACGTCTCACGCTCCC
>KN483463.1:39266-54177 GCA_000787095.1 Periophthalmodon schlosseri | reverse complement strand
GACCTATAGCGTTTCAACGGAGAAAAGCAGGTGGCAAGCCTTCCACCAGAAAAGTTACATAGTACATCTTTAATATGTTTTTTATGTTTTATCTACATTGACCTCCCATACCATCATGTAGGTAAGTTTGTGTAGTAGCTGGAGACTTTTTTTTACCTCAAGACCCAATTAGGCAGATATTTTTGAATTGAGCGATCATATATCCACTTTAAAATCTTTTAGCATGTGTAGTGAGAGTTGAAAGTTTCTTTTTTAAGTCAAATTTAATCTAATAATAGGACTTCTGAAAATCCGAGCATGACTAAGCAGCATACATGCCGCGGTGCCATTGTTGATGTGCATGTGTGTGACGATGTCTGTTTGTCCCTGTGCGAGTATGTGTCTAACCCCGAGGCACTTTTGGAATAAGATCTCAGGTGATAAGCTACTTACGGGAGCTGGCATCTGGCCCCTAGACTCCCTCTAATCTATTTGGCAAGGCTGGATGGCTCAGATGAAATGACAACAAAGATTAGGCTCCGGGCGAGAACTTGGGGGATCCCGAACAGCTCCTTGACCCGCTAAACGTGATTATGGAGCGGTGGCCGTCATGCTAGCTGCCGTCATGCTAGCTGCCGTCACGCTAGCTGCTGCCGGTTGTGTAGCGCTCTCTTTACACGCCGCTACACATTCCCCTCCGCGCCCAATCCACTTTTTTTTCTGCAGGTCTGAGATTCCTCCTGGAGCTATAATGCTATTCTTCACCTCACCTCTCCAAAGTCCATGTAATTGGTACGCATCAGATATCACACATCCTTTTTTCAAACAGCGGTAAATGATTTCATTTGCAGGGCTGTTTAATATTACATTCTGTCGACACACAGAGACATGGAGGCAGAGAGGGAGAGACGGCGAATATCTGCAGCTAAGAAAGCTGTCCTCACCCTCCGTTCTACACTTCTTAAATTAGGCGGTGGTCCATTTCGCATACCAATGACTGCCCGGGCTTTTAATTAGCGCTCTCATGTCACGGACAATAAAGAGAAATGCTGAACAAGAGGAAGAGGAGTGGAGTAATGAGAAGGCTAATGGTGAAAATGATCTAAGATGGACTTTCCTCTTTTCGTTTAAGACAGAATGAATTTTAATGACCCTTAGTTTGACTCAATGGAGAGGAGTGCTACTGTAGTGCTGTCTTCATCATCAAATATTGCCTCTATAACGTATTTAAACACACATTATTTAACAAGATTGCCTATTAGCTAAGTAGGAAAAATGTATGCGGCTTATGACCACCCATATGTGATAAAAATGCATACACAGTCATATTAGAGCATGGCCCACTTTTGAATGTCACTGTTGCCGACCACAAGCAGCCCTCAAGAGCTGAAGGTTTAAGGATGCGCTGACCCAGTTGAACAACAGTCAGTGAACACCATGATGTGTGCAGTAAAATATTTCAGAACAGCATCTATATTAATGCTTATTTATGTTTATGTTATTTAATATGGGATACAGCACCCATTCCTGTTGAGTGCGCGTATAAACTAATGTCACAAGCTTCATATTTTCATTAGAGATAGACGGTTGACGGTTGATATATCGGGCCAGTACTTTTTAGCGTATCGGCTATTGGCCTTAAATCTCCAGCACAGTCCGATGTTTTGTTTTGGGTGACCTGGAGCCAAAAAATATCCATAGAGCTTTATTTGAACAAAGAGATAACTGCTGAAAACTAGGGCTGGGTATCACCAAGAAGTTGCCGATACGATACGTACCTCGATACGCTGGCTATGATACGATACATACCTAGATACAGTACATTTTTGATATGAGTCGATTCGATACGATTCAGAAAAAAATAAAGGCTTTCAGTCTTTTATTTAATGATCAACCCCATTTTCACACACATGCAAAAAAAAAACCAAAACAAAACATTAAATGGTGCATTTAGCTTCCATTTATTGAAGATTAAAGATTGATAAATGCATGTTTCTAACAAGAACAATACAACCTCAGAAAGTGCTCAGCTGCATTGGTCATCATCATCCAGAGTTTATATGAGCTCAACAATTACTTGAACAAAGGCACATGACTGATCTAAAGGAGCTCACAACGTAACTATTCAATCTAAAACCAAATGCCATGTTTATATTCACACACAGAACGTTCATTAAACCTAGAATGATGCTAATTTGGCTTCTGGCGGAGTGCGTGGCGTTGCGCTGCGCCTGAAAAAGTTTGAAATGCGTCTCACGCGACCCAACAGACGCCCGTCTACAGGTAGTTTCAGAGCGCGCTGTGATGCCAGGGTGAGCGTATGGGCAAAGCACTTGAAATGCAATATGCCAGTGAGCTCCACCGCGACGCTCATATTAGCGGCGTTGTCAGTCACAATAACCGGGTCTTTGCTAGCGATGTCCCATTCCTCAAGAGCCGCGCTGAGTAGCTCCACATTGTTAGTCCCCGTGTGACTTTCACGCATGGCTCTAGTTTGTAAAACGTGGGAAATTAGCTTCCAGTGTTCGTTGACAAAATAGTGGCATGGGACGTCCAGCCATCACAGGTAAGGGCCACTCTCGCTGCTGTATTTAGGCTGGTTTTAACTGCATCCTTCACCCTCAGGTACATTTGCGGGACCACTACCTCCGTCAAATGTTTACGTGTGGGAATCACATAGCGTTGATCTAATGCGGACATCTAGTACGGACATAGACCTTGGCAGATATAAAGCTGGATAGCGTCTCTTGCACGCTTCTCTTCCGGGGGGAATATCGATACTAGAAAACGGAGAATCGATACTGTATCGATTTTAATAATATCAATATATATCTATGTATCGATTTTTTAGCACACGCCTACTGAAAACGTGACTACGCTGCTCTCCTATGGGTTTGTGGTGAAAAATGGGCCTTAGTAAACATAATTTACATCATTTGGGGGAAAAAAAATCTAAATTAGCCCTACATGTCGGCCTAAAAATATCGGAGCTTATCAGCGATCAGCTTTTCTGGATTCTGAACAATCGGTATCGGCATTGGCCATGAAAAACCCATATTGGTCGATCTCTTATTTTTTATAGTTTTATAGTTCATAATTTGTAGTTGTTTTTTAAGATTTTTTTTTTTTTTTTTGCCAGTTTTACAAATTGCATAGGCCTAGATAATAAATATTCAGTGACAATACTCTGTTACTCTGTACTCTGTTTTTGGGAAATCTGAAACGTTAATGTGATTGCAAAAAAATAAAGCTGTTGTTTTTCTCAAACCTGGACCACTTCTATAAACCATTGAGGTCCCAGACTCCTAATGTGAAGGCAATAAAACTTCCCCAAACCCAACACGTAGACGTCTGCTGGCAAGTGTTGCTATGGCAACTCCCAAATGCAGCGCTCAATGCCACGGCTTTACTTCTCACTCGTCACATGGGCCAGACTGAGGGCTGGACGAGTCAATGGGACAGTTTTTAATTGGAGGTGAAGTCCTTGGAGGTTTCGGCCAATTTTTAGTGGTAGCCACCTCCTAGTTGTGCCCTTTGGTGTGTTGTTTTTGACGCTGTCTGAAAAGATGAAGACATTTACTATAGGCTATTTATATGTGAAGTTTTCCTCGCGTTGTCAGTGGCACGTGCACATCCACACATTTTTAGCTTCATTACCTTTACACAAGTGAAAATGGTCCTGCTGCGTGCTATGGCTCAGTGGATGGAGTGTAGAGGCAGCACAAAAACAGCAGGAGCGATATATTTTTCACTTGTTCACGGGCAAAAGTGACAGCATCTGCCTCTTCAGACCGCCGCGCCAAGTGGGAGATCTCCGCTCCAATACTGAAATTCTGCCGTTGTCCCTTTTACTTTTGGGATTAGAGGAACCTGATTTAAACACCCCATAATCCATCAGTGGTTGACATTTTAATGCCGGTTTCATGCACAATTATATCACTACTGGGTGAGTGGGGATCCCCGCTATTTATAGTGTCACCTACAGCACTGCAGCGTGAAGCTCACTGGGAGAATCGAACAGGCACTGGAAAATATGGGGCAGACGGAGTTGTTGCCCCGGCCACAATCAAAGCGTATCACATCAGGCTTAACAACAGCTGAACATGTCTGCATAAGCAATGGGTTAAAAGGTACTGACTTACTTTGCCTTTTTACATAGTAGTACATGCGTAGTTTAATTTTATCTGTTTTATCAATTTGGACTTGGGACCAGTAAAAAACTTACACGATTTGTGGTGGTAGAATGACTTTTTTGCAGTTGGATTGGAACTAGGGCTGGGCGAAAATCCAATTTTTTTTCCTCATGATTGATTATTATTTTTGAAATAATAAAAAATAAATTTAAAAATAATTTCTTGAAGATGAAAATACACACTTTTAATATTCGGCCTAACGGTCTAACACAAAAAAATGTCTTCCTCCAAAATTTGAACTCTGATTCAAACCACATTCTTTTACTGAGATACTGGCCGCGAATCTCTATTAAAAATGATTGATGATTAAAAATGACTAAATCTGGTTCTCGATAATAATGCTATTAATTGCACAGCCTTAATTATAACTAATTGGAAAAAAAATCAGCACAGTTTACATTAAAAATAATCTAGCGTTATCCTCGCTGGGCGCCGGTCACATTCGCACATATATGCCTTCCTCGCTTCTGTCTCATATATTATAGATGTCCGGCCTGTCTCTGGCCATAAGCAGCCCCAGCAGCCCCCCTCTCGCCCAAATAAACAGGCCGACCAGCAAACACAATGAATTACTCATGATTCATTAGCAATTAATAGGCCTCGTTCTGTGCCTTCATTTCCAATTAGGGGGAGCTGAGGGGACTAAACACGTCTGTTGTGAAAGTCATGCTCCGCTTCTCCGTCTCGTAACTGCCCGCTGCTTTATTATTTATTCCATCATTGGCATTTAGAGTACGTTCGCTGGTACACTAAGGAGATGCCGGGGAATATTATGTATCTCTTAATTTGTGTAAAACCGTCGAGGCTGTTTTTAAATGTGTCAAATGCGTTTCCATTTGTGTTTCAGGGCAGCACCGCTCCCTCGGCCCCAGTATTTCCAAAGTCCGCAGCATGAAACTGGACAGCAGCATCTGGAGTAATGAGCTAGTGGAGGTACTGTCTTTGCTAATTATTGTGACGCTTGGCCTGGGTACCTATCAGTCTGGTTTTACTTTTTTTTTATGTTTTTGGTGCCTATTTCTGTATTAATCATTATATATAGTGGCAAAATAAAACTACAATATCCAGATTTACTTTTTTGTTGAAGAAAACTGTACTGTTCTATAGTATCAAAAGTTGATGCCAAAAGATAATTTTTTTTCTGTACCACATACACAAATGCTGCATATTTAGGCTGAGTTCTCCTCTCAAGCAGAAAACACTCTGTTCCACCTTGTGATGTCATGTGGTAATACAGGAAGTGAAATTTGCAATCTTTACTGAACTAAAAGGTGGCTGTTAACTTGAAAACTACCGCTGCGTGACATCACAAGGTGGAACGGAGCATTTTGAGCTTTCAAGATGTGGACAGCTAATAACAAGGTGGAACGGAGCATTTTGAGCTTTCAAGATGTGGACAGACTAATAACAAAGGGTTACTCAAACATGTGAAGAGGAAACAAAACACAACTCCAGGTTTTTGAAGAGGAAACAATATTATAACATGTCTTAAACCTTACAATTTTGCGTAATATGGTACCTTTTATACCAGAAGTATCTTAACTTTTTCCTGGCGCTGTACTAGTACCTTTTAACATTACCCAGCCAAGCCCACAAGAGCACAAAAAAGTATCTACTTAAATGCAGTCGACCTCACAGAGTGGAATGAAGTAATGATGGTAGCATTGCAATAGCAGTAGAAGTAATAACTATATTTTTAAAGGTTCAAAAGTAGCATTTTACAGTATTTGAAATAATATGTTATCTATTGCTTTTTTTTAATAGTTGCTTTACAATTTCACTCCCCTTATTCCGTGTTGGATGCCATTTCTGTAGCCACGGTTGCCCTGTAGTAGAGGGGTAAGCGTGGCTGTGCCCCGCTGAGGTCCAACGATCACTCACACATCAGATTCATGCACACAGGTCAAACAAAATTAAGTGTCTCGTTAAAGTACACGGCAACAGTCTGGGTATATGAGCAAACACCGAGCCAGTGATCGATATCGAACACTCCCACGTGCTCTTTTTGCCCCGCAGTTGTTCCTGGAGGTGGGGAACCAGAAAGCCAACAGCTTTTGGGCGGCTAACCTCCCCGCCGAGGAGGAGCTCTACAGCGGCTCGTCGGCCGAGCTGCGGGCCACCTTCGTCCGCAGGAAGTACAGGGAGAGGAAGTACTGCAGGCTCCTGGAGGACTACGACACCATGGAGCAGCTCAACCAGGTGTGTGTTTAGTCAAGTCTAAAGGGCAAAGGTCAGACGGCTTTAGGCGGAGGGTTCGGAACAGGATCACAGCTGATTTTGTTGGTTTATATCTGAGCCTGTCATGATAAATACAATATCATACACTATGTTACTTTTCTGGTGAAATTTTAATGCTTTGCCTGAAATGTTCCACAGTTTGGCATTAAATATATCTCCATGGAGACGAGCAAGCGATGTCACCAGATGCTAATTAATTGCTAGTCAGATCGGTGGAGAGGCGGCCCAGCTCGCAGTAGCAATGCATGTTTTTCAAGAATGTTTTAGCGAGAAAAACACTTATTGTATTGTAATTGAATAAATGCAAGATAGATGCTTTTAATGCCATACTGTGGAAAATTCTTAGCACTGACATGTACATGGAAATTGAATTGGCAGACCCACGCACGAAAGGTTACACTGTGGACCTTTAAATTCATTTTCCTTATTAAAGTAAATGTAGTATTTCACATTTAAGTACTTGTTGTCGTTTGTGTTCTCAAGCACCTATTGATTGCTCTATATTTAATTAAGAGCTGTCACCAAGAGAAAAAGTAGCCAATTTAGCACTGTCAGAGAGTGTCATCATCACACAGAAAAACAACACAAAGGCTGAGGATAATTACAAGATGGCATGGCTAAGCTGAAGGCAACAAACTTAAGCTGATCAGAACTAGATTTGGTTACTGTATGTGGCTTTTGATTAGTCCTGTTTGTTTTACCAAGTTTGCACAGTTGAAGATTGTAATTTTTTAATATGATATCAAAATAGGGCAAGGCATCGTGACGGAAAAGGTTTTCTCACAAGATAAAAGAAAATTTGCAGCAACAGTATAATTTCCTAGATAGCTGCGGCTGTTTTTTAAAATAATTTTTGGGCTGTGCTATTTAAGTTACAGCTAAGAGCTGTTTAATGTTTAAAGGCCTTATATTACACAAAATTGATTCTTGTGCTTCAAGCCATGTTAAAACGTTGTCACCTCATCAAAAACAGGAGTTGTGTTTTGTTTCATTCACACATGCTTGAGTAATTGTTTATTATTATACTACATCTCCAAAGCTCAAAATGCTCTATTCCACTTAGTTGGAGTTGCTAGTTTTCAAATTAACAGCTATGTTTTACCTTTAGATCAGTATATAGATTGCATTTCCATTGAAATCATCAAAATGATACTAGTGAAAGTGTATGGAGTTTAAAAGCACAGTGGAGCACTTCCTGTATTACCTCATGACATCACAAGGTGGACAAAGGGTTTGGAGCACTTCCTGTATTACCTCATGACATCACAAGGTGGAACAGAGTGTTTTCTGTTTGAGAGGAGAACCTAAATATGCAGAATTTGTGTGTTAAACATGGGTGAATGAAACAAAACAAAACTCCAGGTATGTTTTTGATGAGGAAACGGCGTAATATTGGCCCTTTAAGTTGCTCTAGGCCTTAGCGGTAGCAATTAGCCACAGCCTCCGTCAGCCTCCCGTTGTCTCCCGCTTTTCAACTAAAATGTACACACAATTATATCACAACCTCATCCCCGTATATATATATATAACCATAAATATGATTCAACCCAGCCCTGTTTCATAATGGTCTGATTCATCCGTCTAACCACAACAGCTTGGCTCTTATCACCGCTAACACGCAGCCAACATAATCTACTTTATTTGCTTTACCTGAAAACGCAATGCCACGTCCACTCGGTACAACTTTTAATAGTTTGATGTGCGAGTGCTTTGCAAGTTCACTCCCTTTTTTGACAGCTCCATCGGTACCTGACAAACTCCATTAGCTAAATCCGCTAAACCCGGGAAAGTCCAGTGGTGCTGACCTTTGTACTGTCTGCACAACCGAGCTGAAAGTCAGGAACCGCCACAGGGAAGGTTCCATCGATCTCATGTGTAAGCAGATTGACACGGGGGCTGCTCCGTCAGTCCGTGGTCAGGGCTTACAACCTAACGCCTCCTTTTGGCCCGCTGTAAAAAGAGCCGTTTTTACAGGTTTGAGCTTCACGACCGCAAACTTTCCTCCTCCGTCAGCATCCACGCAGATCATTACGGCGCGTATTGTTTTCCTGAATACAGAGGAGAGGAGTGGAGTGGGGGAATAGAGAAAGAGAGGCGCGAGCTAAGTGGAAAAGTGGATTAGGATCACAGAAACAGAAACGCTTGGGTCGGTTTTATTGCGGCTTTCGCTGGCTTCGGGTGGGAGTGTGCGGACATGCGTGTGAACATGTGACGTGTGAATTTGCGGCCGCTGTTATTGTAAGAGAGAGGCACGGGAGCTGTGACAGGAGCGGGCACGCGTGAAAAAAGGTGTCCGTTTAAAAGCTTCGGGAAAACTGAGACGTATTTTTGTTTGGTTCGCCTCTGACTGCACTGTCTTCATAAATGGGCTTAGAAGATATGATAGGGATCGATGTGTCAAGATGCTACGCCACAATCTCGGCGAACGGGTGCACTATCGCTCCTTTATATTTAGTAAAAATAGTATTTGAACATATACAAAGCCGGCCAACTTAATCAGATCTGACACGCTGTTGAGTTTCTTTTCACAATTAATTAATCGGCGAATGCGTGAGCGGTGATACAGCTATATAAAACCTCACCCATTGGGAATTGTCTTAGTTACAAAGACCATTCTTCATTGACATTCATGCGTTTTTTTGAAATCCACCAATGACATTTTAATAGGTGTTACGAGCCCAGGGGTCACAGAACTCACTCAACAGATCCAGTAAATCTCTTTAAAGTGTCGTTCGGAGTAATGAAATAAAAACTGCCCGTGATTTATGCCCGACTGCATCAATATGGCGTCTAATAGAATGCGCAGGGGCGGGAGGGGGGGCGTTCCCGGCGCGCGCCCTCTCTCCGTACCCCGCTCCCGTCCACAGTCCCATGTTCCCCATTAGAAGCTCATATCCCTGCGACCTCCACAGCGTCTCCACAGGCCGGCTGACCTAGAGGGGGGGGGTGTCGGAGGACCTCCTTATATCATTACACGCGCCGCCTTTGTCTCGCGCGCACACGCACACGCGCGCCGGGCTCTAGTGGCTGCAGTAATTGCTATGACACGGGAGGTCACTTCCAGAGACGATACAGAGTAAGGCCAGGTTAATCTGACCCCATCGTGTATGAGAGAGGGCGAACCAGGGACTAAGTACTGAGGAGGGACGTGGGTACTTGGACTCAGGCAGGTTACATGTGTGATTAATTGAATAAATGCCACTGATATAGGAAAAGAAAAAGTACTCCCACTATATTACGGTATTATTTTTTTTATTTATTTTTTTCATATTTGGTTATAGTTGAGACTAGAGAGTGTTGGGCGTTGTTTAAAAGTATCATTAAAGAAGATCTGCTGTGCTTGTGTCTGCTCTATAGTTATATGTATGACACGCGTGGATCATTATCTTATAATTTGCACATTTTAAATCGCAACATTCATCTAAAACGACTTAATAAAAGAAACAAGTCCACTAATTTCCACATTAGAAAATTGCGGTGCCCAGTGGGAGCTGATGTCACTGTAAATGTCATCACCACAAAGAGTTGGCACCTCGATGGATAGCTGCAGATCACGCTAGCGAGAAGCTGATTTTTTTTTAAAATTTGTACCAAAATGACAGCAACAGGGTGTCTTGAAAATAAGCAATTAAAGATTGCTCAAACATGCACAAATCACTCCAAATACAACCCCGAGTGAGTAAATGGTGAGGGGAAACAACTATAACATGGTTCTGTTTGGCGCTCAGACTCCGGCAGAAGATATCGCGATAAAGGGCGTGGCCATTTAGATGACGTTTAGGAGAAGTCTTCTCCTAGACACTGGAGGTGGTAGAGGTGAGGTTGAGGAGAGTGAAGGTGACGATGAAATGATGAGAATCCGAGGGGCTGCTGGGGAGCGGCTGTGACTCTGCAGTGATTTCAATGGCTTATCTGTTTAAATTAGGCAGACTGGGCACTGATTGGACGAAGAGGAGGTGAGGCGAGCAGCGGGAGGAGTAATAGGAGGAGGTGATGAAGGCTGAGGAGTAGGTAAACCCTGGAGAAGTAGATGGGAGCGCAGTTATATCTTCCAGGCTGAGTTTACGCTAGCTCCATATGTATTATAGGGATGAGAGTATCGATATCGAAGTATCAATGTATATATCAATACTGACTCAGTTGTTCTGCAAATATCATTACTAATTAACATGTGCTAATTTTAGGGCATCAATTTTAGCCATTTTAGGGCCGTTGAAACCCTTTTGTATACAGACATTTATTGACATGCCTTCACCACCCAAGGTTAGACCGGCATCAAATTTTTACCCTGAAAATCTGGGGAATGTAAAAAACAAAAATGATCTAGTACTTGCTTTATTGCACTTCTGTTTTTGATTAAAGTGCATTTATTGTTGCACTGTACTTGTCTATAATATATTAGTACTTGTACAGCTATAGTAGTTGTACAAGGGTAATATAATTGAGTTTAATCTAATCTAATCTAAAGCTTTTTTTCCCCCATTTTTTGTGGAAAAAAGTTACTGAATGACACTGCTTACTCATATAGTTGGATGTCCTGTCGCTAAGTTCTCTGCATTTAAAGGGCCTCTATTACGCTATTGTCTGATCTATGTTATAATATGTTATAGTTATAGTTTTCTCATCACAAACATTCCCGGAGTTGTGTCTGCATATTTATGCTTCTTCTCTCAAACAGAAAACACTCTGTTCCACCTAGTGATGTCATGTGGTAAATACAGGAACTGCTCCACTGTGTTTTTAAACTCCATACACATTACTTTACATTACGTTACACACACTAGGATCATTTGGATGATTTCACCCCTGGAAATGTCAATCTCTACTGAACTAAAGTTAAAATGTAGCTTCATGACATCACAAGGTGGAACAGAGCATTTTGAGCTTTGGAGCTGCAGACAGACTAATAAACCAGGTTTACTCAAACGTGTGAATGAAATAAAACACAACTCCAGGTATGTTTTTGAGGTGGTAACAGCGTTATAACATGGCTTAAAGTTCACAAGAGTCCAACTTGTGTAATATCGGACCTTTAACCCACGCTTCAGTGCTGCTTACACCTGTCAGGAGCAGCTGATGTTCACGGTGGAGCACCTGACTCCCCACCTCCAGATCTTGATGTCTTGTTTTGTTCAGGAGCACCTAGAGTATAGAGTACATTGCCTGTTGTACGTATAGCTATTATAAATACTACATCCTCAGTAAACTTTGAATAAACTTTTGAATACTTAACTCCTTAACAAGACTTCTCTGTTCTGAACGCCCCTGACATTCCTGTGGGCAACATGGGACATAACCTGAGATAAGCTCCAATGTCTTCATATCCTTTGCCGTGTGCGCGGGCGACTTATTGACAAACGCTTTTAGTTCGTCCGTTGCACGGTTATACTCCTCACTTTGAGACGGATCGGGCTCGTTTGCGGCCGATCGATGGAGCTTACGGACGCGATCCAAGTCCGATGAAAGCCCAGGTCCGCTCGTTGAAATTCCGCCATTTTCCGCTCGACTCCGGCTGATCCACTTTGTCGCGGGTCACAGAGCGCAATGTCACATCCATTGACCGCGCCTGATGGGGAGAGGCAGACGGGGAGAGAGAGAGAATATTTTCCTCCGCTCTGTTCTTCTACCTCTTTTTATCTTGTTTTCTCTGAGTGCGCTTACAAGGTGAAACAGGTGAATAGTTTTAACAAAGCACGTCTGCCTGGCGAGACACTTTTCAATATGAGCCGAGGTGTTTTGCTCCCATTAAAGGAGCATCTCATCCTCAACAACATGTATTTATGGAAGAGAAATTGAACGCACCTCTCCCCAGAGACCTCTCAGAGCCGCCTTTATGACTGATTGCTGAGACCAAGTGCCTTAAGCAGCACCGTGGGCCACTAGAGGGGGAGCTTTTGTTCAGCCATGAAAAAACACTCAATACAAACTTCACATTTATGACTTTATTCATGGCGGTATACGGCAGCTTTTACCAGATGAAGTCTGAAAAGTATCTGGAACATTGAATAAAATATATTTCTGGTATAAACGCATTGCCAATATTTTGCCATTTTGATAAAGGAGGTGCTTTTACATACTTTTTACCCATGAAATGCAGCGTACTTAATGCAGCACTCAAATCACAAGGTGTCACTAGATACGCTTTTTAAAATTTGGAAGGTTGAGTCGGGAAGGGCATCAGGCTTAAAATCTACGCAGAATTAATATGCAAATTCGAGCTGGGGAATATATATCTACACCGTAATATCAAAATTGTTTTTTGAAGGAATGGAAAATTAGAATATCAAATATATCGTCTATAAACAGAAAACTAGAATTCTAGTCCTCTGTGTTTTAGAATGTCATAAAATGAGATCTGATGATTATTGTTGTCAGACTTCAAATATATTGGGAGACTAATTGGATTACACACTTCACTGTACACTTGGCAATTAGGGCTGGGCAAAATGCCAGAAAAGATTTTTTTTTCCTCATATGGAATAATCTTCACCTTCCGTTTTAGTTTTTTATAAGGATGTTTTTCAATATGAAGTTCCTGAGGCAATACGGGCTTTTAATCGTAGCCATTTAAAAGTACACTATGTAGCTTTTCTAGTAGGCGGTCAGACTTGCTTTGCCGAGAATGTTCCACAGTATGGTATTAAACTTCTATCTTGCTTGTAGTCAAATACAGGTGTTTTTACTGTTACTGTTAATAGTCTAGCCTCTCCACGGATCTGACTTGGAGCTTGGCCCGGTAGCGTCACCTGCTTGTCTCTTGGAAATAGACAAGTTCCACAGTACAGCACTAAACAAAGCAATAATATCACCATAGAGACAAAGCAGGGCTGGCTGTAGACCTATTGATTAAAAGCCCATGCAATTAGAACCCAAGCAATTAGAAATCATCAAATCTCGATCTCTATTAAAATTTGATTAATTGCTGTTTAGGCTCAAATCAAATCAAACAACTTTATTCATTCCCTAGGGTCAATTTAAACACATTAAGTAGTCTTGATGTAGAACAGGAGAATGGGTCAGGATTAGGAGGGAAGAACCAGGGCACTCTGATTGAGGTGGGAAACGGCCCTCAGGACAAAGGTGCCCTTCCTCCTCTGTGACCTGCAACCTGGACACTGCAGCCGACGTCCAGACGGGAGCCGGGAGAATTGTGGGAACATGGGGTGTGATGGGTCCTGGAGGATCTTGGTGCCAGTCCTCACAATGTGTTGCTCACAGAAGGAGGACAGAGATCTTACAGAGAGTCCAATCATCTTGGGAGAGACCTTTAGGATTTTCTGCAGCCTGGTTTTATTCTGAACAGAGATGGAGTTGTAGCCGCAGATGCCGGAGAAAGTGAGCGTGCGCTCGATGAATGCACTTTAAAAGGTGGATGTGAGGATCGAAGTTCAAATGTCCTCTGTTTAAAGTCTTTCTGTTGTGTGCAGGCTCTGTGCGCTGCTGTGGTGCTGCCGAACGTCCTGACCACGATGAGCCTGGTGTTCAGTGGAGCGGATGTCATGTGCGCCACAGGTGATCCCACCCACTCCACCCCGTACCTGCTGGCCCAGCGCGCGGGACAGAAGCTGCAGATGGAATTCCTCCATCAGAACAAACTCTCCGGTAACGGCTTCTATCCAGTCACTGCACACTTTTGGAATGTTGTCTGCACTTTGAGTTGTGTCGATTTAAAGGGTGACACTTTAGCGGAGTATAGCTGGTCTAGTGTAATTCTGTATTAGTAATAGTATTTTTTAGATCAGAAAAATACAGCAAAACACAAAATAAACTATATAATAATCTTTTAAGGCAATTGTTTTTACCATCGGCTTCATACTTAAACAAGCCAATCATGTTGAACTCCCTTTAACTGCAGCTGTTCAGTCGCAGCAGGTTTTCTGTGTTTTCATTGCCATGAATAAGAAATGAAGGTACAAAACCTACATATTAAAATACAGTTTGAGTCATTTTTTCCTGTGCTCCTGTTTGCAGTTTGAGTTTTGTCCCTGTCTTTGTATTGCACCTCGTGTTGGTGGCATTGCAGACTCTGCACAGATGTGCTGTGCGCTGCTTCCTTATGGCTCTGTGCTTTGTTTGACTCGACACTGGGCTGATGATAAAAATGTATCAGATTAAAGGAGAGCGGAGGCCGCGGCTCGGGCTGGGCCACACTTTCTCAGGGACTGCCTTTTACATAATGCATGCGCTGCATCTGTGCACACTCACAGCCTCACAGCCTGTTAGAGGCTCCTAATTGCGAGCATGGGTCACCTGGTCGTCATGGCAATGCCCATTACTTGAAGGTGTGGAAGCTCAGATTTAAAGAATGCACAGGTTTAGTGAGGAGCTGTGTAGTGAATCTGAAAAGACGGAACTTTGCCAGTAAACTAATGGGAATTTTAAGATGCACACTATTGGAGAATATAGTGTATTACATAGATTCACCAGTTAACAGAGTTGTCTGTGTCATCCCTCAGTTGTTCAGGTTGGTTCCATAGTAAAAGAAAATTCAATTCAATTGA
>KN483463.1:6900-34672 GCA_000787095.1 Periophthalmodon schlosseri | reverse complement strand
TGCCGCCGCCCTCCCGCCCCTTCCCCTCACCCCCCGAAGTGGACCACCGAGCAGTCTCATCTTAACAGAGTCCAGCTTTAGACCCCCCCGGGGACTGCTGAGAACCCACACAGAAAGAGCCTTGTTGCCACTCCAACCACTCGTCTTATTTACATTCTCAGAAGCAAAGGGGGACTGGAAAGATGCTGTGTAAAAAAAACAAAAAAAAACAAAAAAAAAAACAGAAAAATGACTGAAATCTTTTTCTGCAGTTGGCTGATTACGTCCCCGCACATTCTGCGTTGACAGAGATGTTATTGACAAACATTATAGCACTTTGAAGCAGATGTTTGTGTTTGGAATCCCATAAAGGCCTAATGTCACTCAGCTCTGTGCACTGAATAAAGAGTGCAGTAAGCCACTAAGCTCTGAGTAAATATTGTCAAGTGAATCTTAATATAAACACTTTTGGTGACTGGGGATTGCTCAAACTTAATTGGTGATACTAAAAAGATTTGTAAACAAATTTCGATAGAGATTCAGTCATTTCTAGTTGTCAGTGATGCTTGGGTGTTTTTTTAATGAAGTCTACAATCCTCTCAGTAAAAGTTTGTGGTTTGAGGCAAAATTCAGACTTTGGAGGAATAGATTTGAGAATTTTTTTTATGTTAAATGACAATGATTAACAGTATTTTTTAACTTCAGGAAATTGATATTGAAAGACATTTTGAATTTTGGTTTTAATAAGACAAAATGAAATCAAATTGGGTTGATATTGTGAAAGATATGAGGAGAAAAATTTGTTTTTTTTTGTCATATCACCCAGCCATAATTAATTTTCATCCAAATATTTATTTTTATTGAATAGAGACAGTGCACATGGATGAACATTTCTGTAAATGTCCCAGTTTTAACTGGACTTTAGTTTCTGGGCAAGGAATGCCAGCAGCAGACACACAGAAAACACAACAGTATAAACGCCAATTGAAAAATTTGTAAGATATAAAAATAGAGGTAGAGATAGGGCCGATATTTAGACTTTTTAGTGTAACGGCTATCGACCTTTGATCTCCAATATAGGCCGATATTTTGTTTTGGTCAGTCTGGTCACACAAAGCTTTATATTAACACTTTAATCCAAAGAGATAACTGCACAAAATGTGACCACACAGCTCTCTTATAGAATGGTATTAAAAAAAGGGCTTGGGGTGAGTTTGCAGTACTTTTAATTTGCATAATTTGGGGAAAATAATCAAAATCGTCCTAACGTATCGGCCCAAAAGTATCGGCAGAGCTTATCGGCCATCGGTTGTTCCATAGGCTAAACAATCGGTATCTGAATTGGCCATGAAAAAAACATATGGGTCGATCTCTATCTAAAAATATTTAGGAACAGTGTATTTGAAGTGAAGTGCTTGAAAATGACCTATGACCTTACAATGATCACTATTCCCATGTGGAGTGTACCCCCTCTTTATCATAATGCATTGGATTTTATTTAATGCCTTTTTTTAGACACTCAAATGCTTTTCATTGTATTATCAGTTTGCTCCCCACTCATTGCGTTAGTATAGCCACATCTGCCCTGCGCTTTACCGACACGGAGGTGGCTGCCAATCTGCAGCAATCCCCCTCTCCAGCCAATCACGCACTCAGGCGCCACAGTCATATTATGCAGTAAGTGTCTTGCTTGAGGACACAACTACAATATGCACTAGTAAGACTTAGGATTGAAATGCCCGCACCCCAAAAGCATGTTATGTTTTGATAAAATTATCTGCCTCTTTCTTGTTTACCCAATTTATTTTTCTATCATTGTATCTGATAAAAACACAATACAAATCTTATCTCTCTATTAATATGCATACAGGTAATGAGTTTGACACCAGCATGTTCTTAAATTAGCTGTGATGTGTAGCTGTATTACTGTATGATATGTCAGATTTGTCCATGAAGGTGGGAAATGCCAACACAATTAAAAGTATTTTCAATTAAAGTTTTTGTACCTCACTTGATGAGAGTCGTGGAGGTACAGAAGATAACATCTCCAAGATATTACCAAGGCACGGGCAGAAATTGTACCCCAGCATTGAAGTTAATTGAATTTTGTGTATGATAAGGTTGGATGTTGAAGCTAGTATGTTAAATGAGAATAGTAAAAAAAAATGAAGCAAGGGTGAATAGCAACAGAAAAATTCAATTCTGTCAACTGGACAAAAGTTTTAGAGTGAAGACTTTCCGCGGCTTCTTCAGTTCTGATCAGATTGCTGGTGGACACTGCCTTATATCTATCAGAAGGGAGGCGCTAACTACGCTGAAGCTAACGCGCCGATTTGTTTACAGTTTGTGTTTGTTAGCCAAGTCTATTGAACTCCACTAAATGTGAGCTGTGCCTGAGTCATATTTTGTATAATTGTTCAGGCCCCTAATAGGTGCTCCATAGACTGTGTATATAAATGAACAAGGCTAACCTGCTAGCTGTCGCGTTCCAAATAGGAAGTGATCATGGGCGTGCTTCCGGCTCCATCTACTCTGGCTCCATTTCACTTTACGTTGTAAAACTGTCATCATTTTGTCTTAAAATGTTCACGTTAACCCGCTCTACATGATCCTGGTATCTTTATTTTTCGCGATTGTGTCCCTAAATCAAGATATGAACATTAATAACAGACAAATTAGGCTCCTTCTTTCCCTGAGGTCGCTCCCACTAACGTTAGCAACAGGTTTGATTGACAACCTTGCTAAGCACCCGCTCCCTTCTAAACCAGCGGTGCGGGTGGTATGATACTCGCAGTCGGAATTCCAAATATGGAACTCTGCTCCAAATTCGCCCCAATAACTGCTAGCCTCGAGGTGGTTTTCCTTGTTTTGATTTAGGCCTGAGGATGGAGTTATAAGTAGGAGATAAATGACGTCTAAGCCTGGATTGTCTTTCCTAACAAAAAATGCCTCTTTAACTCCCCACTCAAACCATTTATTTCCTTTAGTAAGATCTATAGCTCACTATCTTTAAATGGAGTGGTTAGTGGCTTTGAGATGGAGATGTACAGCAGATTGGGGTCCCGAGCTGCTCTTGCGACGGTGTTGGTACATTGTCTTATGGAGTGGCTGTTTTGTTTCTCCAGTATGGAGTAGACCACATTGTTAGACCGCTTTGTTTGTGGCTCAGGGTTTTGCCTTTTGGGTGAAGCAAGGGTGAACTGGTATTGGTATTTTTCTACATGGATTTTTACACTTTGAAATTTCCCTAGAACACCTTATCTCCCATTCACAAAACACTGACCACAACCATGACTAAATAAATAGCAGTCTGTATAATCATGTTTTATGCTATGAGTGGGGACTACTGATAATATTGTGGCGACTCTAACATTGGAAGGTTAAAGCCAGTTTAAAGTACAGAGCAGTAATCGCGGACCTGTTTGGGAACGTTTTTCTTCGGGACACTTGGCAATAACACAGAGTAAATCCTGTCTTTGTATTTGAAGGACAAGATGCAGATAGGACCTGGGATTACCTCTATCTCTCTCAAAGTGCCCCGTAGTCGCGTTAGATAGAGGATTAAAGTCATTATTGACATGTAAGTGTTGAAACTGGTCATCTTATCGGATAATAATAAGATCATTTATTCTAAAGACCAGAGGGCATCATGGGAGTTTAATTGAACTCGTTTATTTACAGGGCTACAAGTGTGAATGTGATGTGTATGCAGTTATGTACATGCTGGTCACTGCTGCTATAAATACTTCACACTATGAAAGGGCCCATATCACGCTATATTCTGATCTATGTTATAATGTTGTTTTCTCATCACAAACAGACCTGGAGTTGTGTTTTGTTTCATTTACATGTTTAACATAGAAACCTTGCATATTAGGCTGGGGTCTCATCACAAACAGACCTGGAGTTGTGTTTTGTTTCATTTACATGTTTAACATAGAAACCTTGCATATTTAGGCTGGGTTCTTTTCTCAGACAAAAAAACACTCTGTTCCACCTTGTGATGTCATGTGGCAATACAAGAAGTGCCCCACTGTGTTTTTAAACTCCATACATCTTCACTAAAATCATTGGGTGATTTCAGCCCTGGAATTGCCAATCTCTACTGAACTAAAGGTAAAAAGTAGCTGTTAACTTGAAACTACCGCTTCATGACATCACAAGGTGGAACAGAGCATTTTGAGCTTTGGAGATGCAGACAGACTAATCATAAAGAGTTACTCAAACATGTGTGAATGAAACAAAACACAACTCCAGGTATGTTTTTGACAGCATTGTAACATGGTTTAAAACTCACAAGACTCGATTTTGTGTAATATGGGACCTTTAATATATATTGTATCGCTGTAGGTCGTTTAGTCGATTAATCGGTAAGCCTGTCACAATAATTACTATATTGACTTATCAAGTCAAGTCAAATTTAAAAACAACCACAGCTGCCGAAAGTGCTGTACAAAGGCAATATAAAGTACAATCTTAAAAACATGCAAAAACACGATAAAACAATACAAGAGTCCCACTCAGCATATGTTAAAAGCCAGTGCAAACAAATGAGTTTTCAGCAAAGATTTAAAAATATTTCAATTGGGCTGTTCTAATACACAGAGGAAAATTGTTCCAGAATCTGGGACCAGCTACAGCAAAAGCCCGGGCCCCTCTAGTTTTAAGCCGGGACCTTGGAAGATCCAAAATCATCTGGTCTGTTGATCTCAAAGTTCTACTGGGAACATGGACAGAAACAAGTTCAGAGAGATAGAGAGGGGCCAACCCATGGAGACATCTAAAAACCATCATCAGAATCAACCCTGAAGTCAATCCTGAAGCTGACAGGGAGACAGTGCAGAGAGGCCGACACAAGAGAAATGTGCTCGTATTTCCCGGTGCCCGTCAGCATGTGCGCCGCAGCATTTTGGACTAACTGTAAGCGGTGGATGGAGCCCTGGTCCAACCCACAGTTCAAGGAGTTACAGTAGTGTAACCTGCAGGTGATGAAGACATGATCCACACGCTCCAGGTCAGTGTGAGGCAGGTGTGGCTTCACCTCACTAAGTAAACGCAGGCGGTAAAAGCCTGATCTGACTACCTGGCTGATCTGCTGGTCAAATTTGAAAGAACCATTTAAAACAACACCAAGATTTCTGGCAGACTGATGGCAGGAGCAACTCAAAGACCCCAGAGAGGTTTTGGCATCAGATAAATCCCCAAATAAAACAATTTCTGTTTTTGATTCACGTAGCGTTAAAAAGTTTAGAGCCACCGTTCAATATGTAACAACATTTTTGGGGGTCATTATTTATCATGGCTACTTTTTCGTGGGAAATTTTTGGCTATTTTTTCCATAATATAACTTAAATGTTGATTTCTGCTATTCATTTATACAGCTCAACAATATTTAACAATTTTGTACATTCAGAATACTTTTTTGTGAATAATTCTGTTTTATGGTTTGGTTTCAGTATTACCGTTTATCGTCTATATTTATTTAAAATATTATATTCAAAATGTGTTCTCATGACAGGCCTAATAATCGGTCGATGGAGTCTTAGTTGACCAAAAATTTTATTGGTCAACTAATTGCTCATATAGATTTTGAGAATTTATATGGGACAACAGCAGAAGGAGAAGGTGTGGAGTGAGTTAGCTGAAGATTTGGGAGTGAATCATAAATTTAATCTACCTTTGTACATCGAAATATGCTTTTCCTTGCATTTTGTCTGCATAAATAGTTGTTTTTGCAAGTCCTTTGCAGTTGTAGTCCTGTGAGTGCAGTTTGAGTCAGAAACAGAGAGATATGTAATAGGTTTGAGAGCTTTTGCCACATCCCCCTTTTTAGTGGATTAATCGATCGGCAGCACATTTCTTTAGCTGATCAAGAATTTATTGGCTTATGTTATATCGTTGGCCAAAACTGTCAGCTGTAACTGTAGATAATTGTTTTCACTGTGTTCGCTTTATTTTCCTTCTCAAAATAAATCTTAATATTGCCTTTTTCCGTAACTCCAAATACAATTTCCGATATTTGAGCTAAAATAAGAAAATGAGAGAAAGTATTATCAATATTAAAACACTTTTCTAGAATCAAAATTTATACTATAATCATATCTGAAGAAAGTTGCTTTAGACTTGTCTGCCTCAGTCTTAGATCAGCTCTAAAATTCATAACTTTGTGCTCAGAAAGTCAAATATCACAGATTTTCTTTTTCATATCTGCACTCAACAAAAGTTACAGGCTCAATTTAATTTTGTAATGGCTTTTGTGAACCGAAAGAACTGTTGTGACTGTGTCTTATACTCTGAAAGTCTTGTTGTCATTTTTCTTTTACATCATCTACTCAGATTGTTAACATACTTTTTATTTAAATCGTTGGCATTTAAGTAATCAAGATAATTTGGCAGTTTAATAATTTTAAAACTTGAACCGTCTGCATTAAGACTTGAACTTTAACAGCCACATCAAATCAATAACGTGCAGCTTTTTACCCCCCCAAATAAAAGCAAAAATCTCACCGTCCTCTCCAAACAAGCGTTAAGACAGCTGCAGTACATCCAGAACGCTGCTGCTCGGGTCCTGACTAGAACCAGGAAGTACAAGCACATAAGTCCTGTGCTCAGGTCTCTGCACTGGCTCCTGTGGCTCAGAGAATAGACTTTAAAGCAGCTCTGCTTGTTACAAGTCTCTCCATGGCCCAGCACCAAAGAACATCTCCCACATGTTAGTGCCATATGAACCATCTCACACTCTGAGGACCTCAGGGACCGGCCTCCTGCTGGTGCCCAGAGTCAGGACTAAACATGGGGAATCAGCGTTTCAGTTTTATGCAGCTAAAACCTGAAACAGTCTCCTGAAGATGTGAGACAGGCCTCTACTTTGACAATGTTTAAATCCAGGCTCCAAATGGTTCTGTTTAGCTGTGAATACGACTGAAAGGTTTTTATTCTGCACTCTTCTCTTTTAATGTTAATTTTATGATGATTATTTATGTGATATATATTTTTTTTCTTTTATTCTGTAAAGCACTTTGAATTACTTTGTGTACGAGTTGTGCTCTATAAATAAACTTAATTGCCTTGCCTAAATTTGAAATAATCCAGAAAAAAAGGCTTTATTTAGTATTGTAACTGTGTCAAACATTCTGATTCTGTGTTATTGTTAACCTATATTTAGTTGCCAGATTTAAATTGTGTGGAATTAGGACAATTAAACAATGAAATATTTCCAAATGAAGACAACTGCAACAACCGTCACAATTTGAAAATAAAACGATCTCATTCACTCCACAGATTTTCCCCGACTGGACCAGTGGTCGGACTACGCCTTGCTTTCGGACTCCTCCCCCTACATGGATGGCTTCCTCTACATCTGCTCCGGCACGGGCAAAACATCCACCGTGGACCGCCAGCGTCGCGATGGTGAGCCTACACGCTGTTCTGCAAGTCACCCCTAAACCCCCCCATCTCCCTACCTCACCCCCGGCAAGGGCGATCAATCCATCAGTCCATTTATAAGCAATTTAGCCTGGGTGGTTGTCGGGGTCTGCTCCAGTTAGCCGCTGACCAATCAATCAGCGTCAGCCCGTCGCTCGTCAAACTGCCAATCGTTTAATCCGTTCGGCAAACAGTTCAGTGGAGGAGATCAATGCTTGTGTCTCTCAAATGTGTTCTGCATACCTCCCCGGAGAATACTTGTCAAATTCCAAGTATGTTTTTAGAAGCAGCGCTGGTGAATTCCAGAACAACAGGGACATGCTAGTAGAAGTAAGTAGAAAAAAAACTAACTTTTTGTAAGCCTATTCTGACAACAATGTTCTCAGAAACTTGCCATTGAAGTAAATTTCAGTTCAAGTAAAAGTACATTGTCGTGTGAGAAAACAAACAACAACACATTCTTTAAAGCAGAACTATTGTACAATTCGACTTTTCAGAGCTTTTAACCATGATATAGATGTTTCCTCTCACATTTACTCAGCAGAACTATTGTACAATTCGACTTTTCAGAGCTTTTAACCATGATATAGATGTTTCCTCTCAACATTTACTCACCCGAAGTTGTATTTGTAGTGATTCGTGCATGTTTGAGCAAACTTTAATCTCTTATTTTCAAGACGCCATTTTGCCGATCAACTTCTGTTTTCACCGCCACCAGCACACGCCCACTTCTCTATACTTACTTTGTTCTCCAATTTCATTTTCTTAATCGGTGATACATGTAGGATTCAGCAGTGTTGCGTAATCATTTTGGTACAAATGAAAAAAAACAATCTGCTACTCGCTAGCGTGATCTGCAGCTGTCAATCGGAGATGCCGACAGCTGTGTGGCTCTTTGTTGTGTTGACAGTTATGGCGTCGCCGGCTCCCGTTGGGCACCGCAGTTTTCTAACACAGAACTCAGCGGACTTGTTTCTTCTGTTAAGTCGTTTTAAAAAGTGCAAATTATAACATAATGATCCACGGGCGTCATACATTATAACTATATAGCTTTAAAAGTGCTCTATGTAACTCTGTCACCTGCTTGTCTTCTTTGGAGATGTTTTTGCTTTGCCTGTAATTTTCCGCAGTATGGCATTAAACTAATTTAAATAAATGGAGACAGGCAGGTGACGCCACCAGGGCAAGTAGGACCTGCGTCCCCATTCCCGCATTTTATACTGTGGGACATTCCAGGCAAAGCAATAACATCTCCATGGAGACCAGCAGGTAGTGAACCTTCGACCAGAAAAGTTCCATCGTGCACCTTTAACTTATTATATGACCTCCAATGTGAAAATAAATACATTAATTAACAAGAACAATATAATCCCAGATATTGACTTTTAATTCTATTTTAGTGTTTTGCTGTTTTTTGTTTTTTTTACTTTCCATTAATTAGTTTTGAATAGTTTCACCCATCTATCTGCCCACGTTTCTTGAAGAGGCTAATACAAAATGGCCGCGTAAACTTGAGACAAAAGTTTGAACGGTGAACTCACTGTATAGTTGCATTGTTTCCTTACTTTGTTTTAAACTTTTAATCAGGATCTACTTCACACCCAAACTTTCTGCCGCGCCGCTCTGCACCTCCTGCTCCGGTGCGGTCCCACTCGTCCAAACAGCTGGAGCATTAGGGAGGCCCATGGGTAATTAGAGAAGGAGCGGGCTTCAGATGCTGCCCCCGGGGAAGAGGGGGTGATCGGGGGGAGATGAGAGGCGCAGTGTGCGGGTGGTGCTGCTGGGGCTCTGACAGCTTGGAGGTACCTGTGACTGGAATAAGCTCACTCTCCCCCGTCCGTCTGCATTTACATCAGATCTACACATAGCTTTAGCGGTGGGTGGAGGCTACGCTAATGAACTGGGCTGAGGTCTGGGACTTTGCCCACGAGAGAAACCTATAGGTACACGTATATTCATTAAAGTAATAGTTGTTTAGGCCAGATCGGATTTTAAAAGAAGAAAAAAAATATGTAAATGTGTTCCCTATGATGTAAAAGCATAAAAACAGCTCAATTTGAATTCAGTGCGGGCAGCTAGGAGAAAAGAGATAGAGCTTTGCTTCAAAACATGCTGTCCATGGGTTTCAGAGTGATGAAAATCTAGCACCATTGCCGTGGTAATTAACAAAATATTATTAGCCCTTTGTTTCATAACAGGTGATGAATTTAAAACCCATCACTGTGCACTCTATGAAAAAGTAGGTTGGCCATCGCTGTCTGTCAGAAGAAAACAACGCTGTATAAAATGTATTTATAATGGACTGCTTGATAGACTGCCTGAATATCTCATTTGCTTCTTGATCTTTGATACGGGAACTTTTAATAAAAGATCTCATGATTGTATAAGACTCAAAACTCGCCGCGCTAGAACTGAAATGGGGAAAAAAGCTTTTGGTTATTTTCCTTCCCAAAAATGGAATACATTTCAAGGACATGCAAAAAAAAGTACTCAGCCTAAATATGCAGGGTTTGTGTGTTAAACCTGTGTGAATGAAACAAAACACAACTCCAGGTGTGTTTTTGATGAGGAAACAACATTATAACATAGATCAGAAATTGCGTAATATGGGCCCTTTAATTGGAACGAGAAGTACTAAGTGTGGAGTTTCTACTAAAATGACTTAGATGGTTGGATGAACTTTCTGAAGATATAGACAGAAGCTATAGTGATTATATGAGTCGGTGCTATAGAAAATGTTCTTCCTACATTGCACTAAAACACCATTAAATCTTACACTTGCTTTAGTTGTGATGAAGCCTCTGGTGTTTATCTTGTCTGGAGCACTCTTTTAGTCACTGTAACAATCTTTCCATCTCTCAAACCATGACCTCTCTCTCTCGCTCTCTTTTCCTCCCTCTCTCTTTTCCCTGCTCTGTCTCTCTCTCTATTTTCCTCTCTCACTCTCTCTTTCTCTCTCTCACTGTCTCTCTTTTTCCTCTCTGTCTTTTCCTCTCTCACTCTCTCCCTCTGTCTCTCTCTTTTCCTCTCTCTCATTTCCTCTCTCTTTTCCTCTCCTTCTCTCTCACTGTCTCTCTCTTTTCCTCTCTCTGTCTCTCTCCCTCTTATCCTCTCTTGCTCTTTGTATTTCTCTCTGTCTCTCTCTCTTTCTGTCTGTCTGTCTCTCCCTCTTTTCCTCTCTCTGTCTCTTTCTCTTCCCCCCTCTCTCCCTCTGTCTCTCTCTCTCTCACTGTCTCTCTCTTTTCCTGTCTCTGTCTCTCTCTCTTATCCTCTCTCGCTCTCTGTATCTCTCTCTGTCTCTTTGTCTCTCTCTCTCTCTTTCTCTCTCTCTCTCTCTGTCTCTTTTCCTCCCTTCCTCTCAGGTAAGTACAATAAATACCTTGTTATGTCATCTATAATGCAGAGTGCTACAGGTTCAGCCGTTGTGCCTTAATGGAGCTTTAACTGCTGCTGTGCCTTTTGAAAAATTCAGAGGGACTGGATTTAAAACTTCAGACCTGTTCGATCACAGGGAGGCGCTGTTAAAACTGGGGGGTATTGAGGTATTTCTGAAAGTTCTCCGAAATGCATTTGCCGGAGACCTAATGGCTTGATGGTCTATAGAATGACTCTTAATAATTCATAGGTGTTGCTCAAGGCTTAATAAAAGCACTCAGATACAGCTCCTTAAACCTGAGCTTTCTTGTCTTAGAAACTCCAATATAAATGTGCTTTTGGCCTTCGTTTTATGAGGAATTTCTGCAGGCTGTTTGTGGGATGGATGTAATGCTCTGTAAAGTGTCTTTGAGCGTCCAGAAAAGAGCTATATAAATCCTATGCATTCTTTTTCTTCATATTATTATTGTT
This sequence comes from Periophthalmodon schlosseri, assembly GCA_000787095.1. Classification (NCBI taxonomy): domain Eukaryota; kingdom Metazoa; phylum Chordata; class Actinopteri; order Gobiiformes; family Gobiidae; genus Periophthalmodon; species Periophthalmodon schlosseri. The sequence goes on along the minus strand of KN483463.1, from coordinate 23,422 downwards.
GTTGTTGTTATTGCTGACATTGTTGTTGTCGTTGTTATCTTTATTGTCGTTGTTATTGTTGACGTTGTTGTTTTTATTGTTGTTGTCACCGTTATTGTTGTCATTGTCATTGTTGTTGTTGCTGTTATGGTTGTTATCGTTGTTGTTGTTGTTATTGTTGTTGTCGTTATTGTTGTTGTCGCCATTGTTGTTATCGTTGTTGTTGTTGTCGCCATTGTTGTTATCGTTGTTGTTGTTGTCGCCATTGTTGTTATCGTTGTTGTTGTTGTCGCCATTGTTGTTATCGTTGTTGTTGTTGTCGCCATTGTTGTTATCGTTGTTGTTGTTGTCGCCATTGTTGTTATCGTTGTTGTTGTTGTCGCCATTGTTGTTATCGTTGTTGTTGTTGTCGCCATTGTTGTTATTGTTGTTGTCGCCATTGTTGTTATTGTTGTTGTCGCCATTGTTGTTATTGTTGTTGTCGCCATTGTTGTTATCGTTGCTGTTGTCGTCGCTGTTATCGCTTTTGCCATTATCGCTGTTGTTGTCGTCGTCGTCGTTGTTTTCGTTGTTGTAGTCGTCGTCGTCGTCGTTGTCACAGCCAGCTGGAGTTGGTCAGCTGGCCTCAGGGCTCTTGGTGGAGTATTTGACTCCCTCAAATAAAGTGGACCCGTAGAGTGCTCACTTTTAAACACAGTAACATTAGAATTGCACCCAGTATGAACTTTAAATGGACACATATGGAATGTAGTGAAGAAAAAAATGAAGTCAACATAACTAAAATTAGAATCCTGGTTTGAACCTGACAAGGCACAGCTGTGAAGTATTTGCTCTTTAACTGGAACAAATAGTAAGATTTTAAAATTTGTGGATCATAACATAAGTTTGGATATTTCTTTGACAACCAGTGAATCTGCCATAAAGTTATATAGGTCCCTGCCCTCCAACCGAAATCATGACATCATCCAATTCTGAAACATTAACCACATTTAGCTACAGTGCTAACACATTCACTTGCAGTCTTGGTTTGGTTCAAAGTATTTCTGTCTCAATTCATTACCCCATTGAGGTAAGGGCAACGGCTTTTGGAATCGCTGCTGCAGTTTTAACTTTATAAATTAACTTGTTTTGCCTTCCATTTGGAGGAACATTAATTGGTATTGGGCGGAGATAAGGCGAATAAACACCTGTTCCTTGTTGCAGAGATTGAGTTTATTTGCAGTCATTCTGTATACCCGGTTTACACAGTTGATTCCAGCCTCTATAGCTCTAAATGGGACCACTACAAGTACGTATTTTTGTGTGTGTGGCTTTCAATGAGTCGGGATTGAGCACAGAGACAGTATAGGCACTTAGAGTCTGAAATGGTGAGTGGCAGATGCAAAATGGCGCTCCTAATTTCTGATTAGCTGGGATTTTCCTCATCTGGAGAGCTGCAATGGCGGCGGCACTGCCAAAAGAAGATGAGGAGTTTTATTGGAAAAAGCCAAATATCCGAGCAGATAGAAAAAAGTCTGGCTATCTCTGAGTGACAATTGTACCACCAGCAGCAGCAGTAGCAGTAGCGGTGGCTACTTTTGACTTGTGTTTTCCGTTTGAGGGAAGAGCTCAGCCTAATTATGCGGGGTTTGTGTGTTAATGTGTGAATGAAATAAAACACAACTTCCTGTCTGTTTGTGATGAGGAAACAACATTATAACATAGATCAGAAAATAGAGTAACATGGGCCCTTTAAACAATTTGTCCTGGCGCTGATATAACTTGAGAAGTTCATGTAACTGTTTTCTCTGGGCTCCCTGCTGCCTTAATGAGAGTGTAGTGCTCTGTAGTACTCGGAGCATGAATCCAAGGGAGACATGTATTTTTTATCTGATGTTATATCTGTCCTTCCTCGCCTGTGTAATGAAGTACGCTGTAATTCTGGCACAGACACGGCGTTCAGATCACTGCAGTTTCTCCATTTCCATTTCCAGCCCCCCTGACAAGCTGTCCGGCAGATGTCTTCATCACAGATATTTTAGTCTGATGCTGAGATGGGCAGGAGATTGGCGCAGACTGGAGACTGGGAGGAGGAAGAGGAGGAGGTGGAAGACGGAGATTTGTTTGAAAATGGCTGCTACCACGGATACTGAAGTAATCCAAGTGAGCGCAGAGTCAATATAAATAGGAAGGTGTATTTCTGAGCTGTGCATTGATGGTTAGTGTACTTTTAGTCAACGATGGAAGTGCTATTTTGGGCCTAGATGTCCGCCTTGTGTATCTGTGGGTTTTCTCAAGGTATTTGAGCTTCCTCCTACAGTCGGCTTGATGAGGAGAGTCTTTGTAACTTGTTTTGAAACTTTGTTTTGTACTTGTTTGGCAAAGAGGGCCGTTTGGATTCAAGATGTCCCTGGAAGTTCGGTTAGGTTGTAGTAACATTCAATTCAAAGGTGCATTATGCAACTTTTTCTGCAAGAATGTTTCACAGTATAGCATTAAACTTATCTGTGTTGCTTTTATTCAATTACTTGTGTTTTTATTGCTGAAAAAAGCAGGATTCCCCCTTCACAGATTGTGATATACTTTGTGATATCCTGAGACATTCTATCTAGGGCACAGACTGTGTCCTAACCTGCTAACCGCCACGTTCCAAATAGCTCCATTGGCTCCAGTTCTCTTTACGTTGGAAATCTGTTGCCCCTCTCTCCGTAACTGCTGCTGTCAGACTCGTCATTTTGGTCTTAAAATGTTCGTATTGATCCGCTCTACTTGGTCCTTGTATTTTTATTTCACTATTGTGTCCGTAAATCAAGATAGAACATTAACCAACAGACAAATCAGGAGCCTTCTTTTCCCGAGGTTGCTCCTGCTAGCATTAGAAACAGGTTTGAACAAATCAGGCGCCTTCTTTCCCTGAGGTCGTTCCCGCTAGCGTTAGCAACAGGTTTGATTGACAGTGTTGCTAAGCACTCGCTCCCTGCTATACCAGCGGTGCGGGTGGGAGGGGGCGTTACCTTCAACAGCCCTTGCTATGATACTTGCGGGAGGAATTCCTAATATGCAACTTGGCATTTGACTGGAGCCAAACGCTATGGGTGACGTCACACTCCCTTAGTCCAGTTCTTGATACAGTCTTTGACCTAGGGTAACATCTCCATGAAGATAGTACATAATATGACTTTAAAATGTTTAAACCTACCCAGACTTTAGTGAGTTGTCTCTGGCAGCTCTCTCAAAAAAAGTCTCAAGACTGCAGTACTCTCAAACCACTCTCTACTAGAATTTGCTGATGAATAAAGATCCTTGTGGAAACTCTGAAAAGGCAGTTGACAAGTGATGTGATTGGTCTAATCATCTCATCTTACTTTCAGAGAGAAATTAATAGGCATGAGGAGAAAATAACCAAAAAGTACTAAGCATTATTTATATATTTTTTTAACATCAAAATCTCAACGAACGCCCATTTCTTCCTGAGCAGGGGGAACTTTTGGCGTTCGATCTAATTGGAGTAATTTTTCTGGTGGCTCGTGCCGCAGGCTGGCTTCCTTCCTCCCGTGCGCGTAGTCGGCGGCTCGCTGGCGGACCCCTGTGGTGCGCTCGGGGGTCTGGTTGCCGAGTGGGACACAGCTGGCTCTGGACGCAGCTGCAGCCCGATTGTGAATCAAGCCCCATTGTTCTCCGCACTGAGGCCGGCGTGCGTCACAGAGCCGATGGTACCACACAGACACCAGGCCCGGGCGCTATTGGAGATACTTTTCTGCTGGAACGTGTTCAATGGTTCCAAAGGTATTCAGCGCAGTGGAAGAAAATACCTCGTGGAGCCATTATTGTGAATAATGAAAAGTACATAAAAGACTTTGAAATTATGGGTCATTAAACTATATTTGCTCTGAGAGTTTTATGCTTTTTCGAACCATTTAGTCAGTCCACTTATTGTAATTGCTGTATATGTAATGGTTTACGGTTAAGGTTAAGGTACATTTTATTATCTCCGTAGGGAAATTTGTTCTCTGCATTTGACCCGTCCCTCAATGCCCCTGGGGAATCTCCTTGGGGACCCATCTCGGTGATCTTGCTGCTGGCCTTGGTCGGGGCTGTCTTAACTGGAAGATTTTACCTATGGTGCATGTTTTTTGGTTTTGAGTTGGCTTGGTGTATTTCGTTGCCTAGTGTTAAAGGTGCACTATGTAACTTTTCTGGTGGTGGGGATCTGCCGCCTGCTCGTCTCCATGGAGATGTTATTGCTTTGACTGGAACGTTCTAACCGACAGTATGGCAATTACAGCTCCATGGAGACAAGCAGACAGCGAACCCGGCCTCCGTCAGAAAAGGTACACAATACACATTTAATGCCGAATCTCTAGTGACTATTATTTCAAATGCCGTGTTGGTTATGGCTATTTATTGGTCTAGAATTATAAAAAAAAATTGGACTACGACCATTAACAATTTTAAACAAAATATATCTTTTAAAGCAGACCTATTATGCAAGTTTTTAACCATGTTATAGTTGTTTCCCCTTTTCATTTACCCCCTCAAAGTAGTTTTTGAGTGATTCGTCATTTACCCCCTCAAAGTAGTTTTTGGAGTGATTCATGCGTGTTTGAGCAATCTTTATTCGCTTATTTTCAAGACCCCATATTGCCGATCAGTCACCGTTTGCACCACCATGGCACACGCCCACTGTTCTGTACTTACTTCGTTCTACAATTTTATTTTCTTAACCGGTGATATGCGCAGGATTCGACAGCTAGTCTGCTAGTCTGAACTGTAGCTATCCATAGGAGGGGCCGACAGCTAAACGTCTCTTTGTTGTCATGAGGTTTACGCCGACGTCAGCTCCCATTGGCCACCGCGGAAAAAAAACAAAACGCGGAGGTCAGCGGATGTGTTCTCTTTTATTAAGTCGTTTTAGATGAGTATTGTGATTTAAAATGTGCAAATTATAGCATAATGATCCACACGTGTCATAGATTATAGCTATAGAGCAGACACAAGAACAATATGTCGCGTTTAAATGGGAAAAATTCTCAAATGGTGCATATAACAGGAAGCAGAATAGGCCATAGCAGAAAAAAACTCTTTAAAAGTTGAAACGACTTAATGTAGTGTAATAAAAAAGTAATTTTCTTTTAAAACCTTCAAAGAAACCTGCTCTCTTTAACCTCATTGTATCCTGTTTCTTCCACTTCGCCGTGTATGGTCAGGTTCAGATTCTGGGTTACGAGCCACCGCTCCTGACATCAAGGCCGTGACATCATTAACTCCACATTAGAAAAGCCAAGGTGAGGAGATGCTAGTATGTATTTAATCATTTTGTGACCCTTAGCAGTACATCCAAGCTTAGATAGCAGCAGCAGTTGGATTACACAAAAAATCGTGCTAATTTTTGGCCCACAAGTACTCTGTTTGCCAAAGAAAATGCCAGTAATGAGTTCCCTTATTGCCTGATGGAAGATTACATTGACTTCAAAAACCAAGTGCGTCTTTGAGGATGATCATTACAAAAGCCACAAAAGGAGAAATTGGTTATTACCCGATTAGACCGGGGCAGCGGGGGGTTGCGAAAGCTTCAAATATAGTACAAAACAACAACTTAATTCCTTCTGCCTGGAAACGAAGGACTTGACATTTCAACAGTCGGGGGACACATTGGAAGAGTGGTACAACCTTTTTTTTTTCTTCTCCGTCGCCAAGACAACACCGCTTCTAGCCCGAGAGATTGAACTTGTAATGGCTTTAAATACCATCCATTGTCTCTTAACACATGCCGGCGAGGTGCATTCAGCATTGCTTTGATTGAGATTGTGAATGTGAAGCAGGCTGGATAATTTTTCCCCACTTGAAGAAAAGTAGGGTCAGAAAGACAGTCTTTTTCAAAATGCCACAGGAAGCAATAAGATATGAATCATGTTTTTTGTCGCTGTATTTATCTCTAAAAACAACAGGAGGGCGAAACATTCCAAAGTAGCATCGTCCTTCTTGTCACATCCCTCTAACTGCCAGTTGTCGACACTTCTTTTTATTGGGACTATATCGGTTCTTCACAACATCACACACGTTTGGCAAAGGAGTACTCAATTAGCATATTCATGAGAGGAATACAGTGCAAACTTTGTAGCGGCGGGAGACGTTGGGAGCGAGCGAGGGAGGGAGGGGCGGGGGCCGCGTTTCCGATGCGTTTGTTGCGGAACAGAAAAAGCCAGATGGCACGGTGACTTTGAGAAATCCAAAATTAGGTGTGTTTTGGTGAACTTCACGCTCATTGACGATGTAAATGGCTCTGTCAGACAAGTCAGGGAAGACAATGCGCCGTGTGTTTTTACAGCGTCTCCACGGAGATGGTGTTTGTTGATTGAAATCGGCTTGATACTCGAGGCTTCGTTCTGACTGCATCGGTTCTGTATTGGAGTCATGCATATCTTTGGATACTTATAACCTTGAAAATGGATAGCGGCACTGCCCTTGGAAATGGATAGAGAAATTTGATACAGATTTTCCAATATGGCTTACTATTATATTTGTGTAGGTGTAGGGGAAAATGTGTTTTTTAAGTAGTACTTTGAATAGTCAAACTAAAAAGTAGCAAGTAACAATGATACTAGCAATTTTAGTATCTATTCTCTGAACCAATCATACTTATACAATGTTACACATGTACAATACAACCACACACCTCAACAATGAGCATTAACTATTTACAAAATCTTGAGTTAGCTTGGTCACATTCTTAAATTTCGCTTTTCCACCTTCAACCACTCAAAGCGCTTTACATCAAGGAATCACTCATCCATTCACTCTCACATTCATACACCAATGTACACAGACACTGGGGGCGAGGTGGATTAAGTGTTTTGCCCACGGACACAACCACAGCATTCATCTGTGGGAGCTGGAATTGCACCACCAACATGTGGTTGAGTGTTGATGATGTTTTATATCGAGAGCAGGAAACCGCCAACCTTCGGCTCAGTGGACAAACCATGGAGAGGCTTGTACAAAAGCAGAGGTGCTTTAAAGTCTATTCTCTGAGCCACAGGAGCCAGTGCAGAGACCTGAGCACAGGACTCATGTGCTCGTACTTCCTGGTTCTAGTCAGGACCGGAGCAGCAGTGTTCTGGATGTACTGCAGCTGTCTTAACGCTCGTTTGGAGAGGTCAGTGAGAAGGACGTTACAGTAGTCTTACCTAAAGTATTTTCCGGACTATATGTCGCTCCGGAGTATAAGTCGTACCAGCGAAAAAATGCATAATAATGAAGAAAAAAACATATATAAGTCACACTGGACTATAAGTCACATTTTTTGGGGAGCTATATGAAACATAGACAACGAACTGAATACGTGTCTGGTATGTTAACGTAACATATTAACAGTTATAAATAACTAAAGCATAAAAAACAAGCTAACAAGTTTACTCTCGATCTCACTCCAAATCACTAAAGTCATTGAATTCTTCATCCTCGGTGCTGCTTCTGAACAACTCCAGAAGTAGATGATGCGCCCCTTCCGCGTGGCTGTGATACTCGTGCGGTTGTCAGTGTGACAATAATGAAGATGTGAAATTATATATTTTAATAATTTCACATACAAGTCCCATCTGAGTATAAGTCGCACCCCCGGCCAAACTATGAAAAAGTGTGACTTCCGGAAAATACGGTACTGGAGACGACGCATGGATAAGTCTCTCCAAGTCTTTGATTATTACAATGTTTTTAGATGGTAAAAAGCTGCAGATGTTATTGACTTGATATGGCTGTTAAAGTTCAAGTCTGAGTCCATTATCTCCCCTCGATTTCTAGCCTGATTTGAAGGTTTTAGAGAGAGAGACTGGTGACACTTTGTCTATGTTTCTGTGGGCCAAAGACTATGACTTCAGTCTTGTCTGAGTTTAGCTGGAGAAAGTTGTTTTGCCTCCACACACTGATCTGTTGGATGCAGTGGCAGAGTGAATCCACTGGTCCATATTCACCTGCGGCCAGTGGGACATAGATCTGAGTCATCCGCATAGTTGTGGTTGGACACATTATTGCTGCGTGTTAACTGGCCTAACGGGAGCATGCAGAGATCTGATTGTAAATACTTTTTCCATCTTTCCTGTTCACTGTTCCAACTTTATACTTTACATTACCCTCTTGTCCTCCACTGGACCAAAACTAATGAAACTCCCCTCTTAGTTAAAGGCTTATGTGGATGCTTGCCAGATAGTGACTTTTCTCAGTATATTCTCACCCTTATGTTTCAAAGAGGAGACTATCTTCACTATTAACAGCAGCCGTGACCGTGTTAAGTGGAAGCGACGAAACAGATGAGCGAGTTTGTAAAGAGGATTTTGATATTCCATACTGTACATACGTCTACCATCCACAAACACTCAAGTCTTATCGGGCGGCTTTAAATGCTTTTTAGCTTGGAGCGTCATTAGCTGTTTAATAGGGTTAGAGTGCTGCTAATTGTACACAACCCAATCTCTAACATTGCAGGCAGTAATTAATTTCCACTTCTGACATGATAAATAATGGCCAATTTGTTATATATTATAGGAAGGTAAATGTATGCTCTCACTAAAAGATAAAGCAAATATTTCAGTGATTTATATAGTAAAAGGGGACGAAATGTTTGAAATTGGCAATGAAATTACGTTTTTTGTTGTTTTGTTTTTTTACTTTAAAGCAGACCTATTGTGCAAAATCGACTTTTTAGAGCTTTTAACCATGTTATAGTTGTTTTCCTTCACCATTTACTCACCCAAAGTTGTATTTGGAGTGATTCGTGCAAGTTTGAGCAATCTTTAATCGTTTATTTACTAGCTGCCATATTGCCGATCTATCTCCGTTTTCACCGCCACCAGTACACGTTCTCTGCTCTTCACTTACTTCTCCGATTTTATTTTCTTACTCTGTGATACTTTTATTTTGGTACAAACGAAAAAAATATCCGCTGCTCGCTTGCGTGATCTGCAGCAATCCATCAGGCGCCGCAGTTTTCTAACCTGGAAGTTAGAGTACTTGTTTCTTTTATTAAGTTGTTGATGATTTTAGATGATTTTAGATGATTTTAGATATTGCAAATTATAACATAATGATCCATGGGTGTCATAAATTATAGCTACATAGCAGACACCAGCACAATAAGTCTCGTACAGGCTTCTTTAAGTTTAGTTCTAGAACAATCCTACGTGTAAGTGTGGACATACTACCTTGAGAATGCCAACGCTTGTCTGATCTCGGAAGCTAAGCGAGTTTGGGCCTGGTTAGTACTGGGATGGGAGTGGGCCTGTCACGATAACAAATTTTGAAGCACGATATGTTGCTATATAGAAATACAACGAAAAACGTTAATACTGAAACTACTTTATGCCACTGACACCATAATAATAAAGCAGGATAATCCTAGTAAAACACAGTATTATTAAAACGCATGAACGGCGACAAATAAATAACAGAATTAAAAAAGTTACATATTCAACCATCTGCAGCTCGAATCTTTTCGTATTGCAACAAAAATGACAAAAGTTTTTGCAAGGAACAAGTACCCACCCCACATAAATATTAAGCCTCAAAATATATTGTTCCAGTTTTCATATACTGAACGATAAGTCGATATATAGTAATTACCGTAAAAGGCCTAGATGGGAGACAGCGCTTTGATACCCCCTCAGACCAGTAAATAGTTGTTGTGCCCTTGAGCACGACGGTTTCTCTCTTGCCGAGTGCGAACGTGGTGTGAGGGTGAGTGAGACACATCGCTACAGAGGTGTGCTGCGATAATAAACGATAATATTGAGACTACTTAATGCCACTTACACAAAAGCAGTAAAGGATAATCTCAGTGAACCATTTTTAAATAGACAGCGTTATTTAAAGGCATCAAATAAATGGCAGAATGAACCGATCATTAGCCATCGAAGTCATTTATTCAACCCTCCACAGCTCAAACCTTATCGTATTAAACTAAAGTAACAAAAATCTTCCCATTATTGCAAAGAATACGTACACGCGATAAATTCTTCGCTCCAAAATCTGTTGTTCCAGCTGTCATATACACTCAGGTCTGTGTCTCGCTGGCAGCAGGCGAATCTGGACCAACAGATCAGTGTGTGGATGCAAAACAACTTCCTCCAGCTTTGAGTGATCAGTTGATATCGTATTTATCGTGACAGGCCTAGCCGATGGTACAGATTGGAAGTCTCTCATTCGTTAGTCTACCCCAGGGCAGCTCTGGCTACAATAGCAGCTTACCACCACTGAGGGAGGGCTCTATGGGAATAACGCATTGTAAAGAAAGCGCTTTGGGCATCTCGCAAGGCACTATACAAATCCAAGGCATTATTATTTTTACTGTAACATTTTTGTGCGAGAACTTTTAGTCCGAGAACCCGCAACTAATAAAAGACTTTTGTACACAACGCAAAACCAACAAAACATCTGAAAAAGTGTCGTTCAAAGGCTGTAGAATTGATTTTACAATATTTTTGCCTTTTACGGCTGGATAAAAAGCCAGACTACGACAGCAGGGTTTACTGATAATAAATGTTTGTTTTTCAGATATGACGCGGCGCTGGTGCACTCTGGAGGGGAGCTTTCTGAGCTACTACGAGAGCGACAGGAGTACGGCGGCCCTGGGGAGAGTGGACGTCTCGGAGGTGGTCAGCGTGGCGGTCAGCAGCACCGAGACCATGGCAGGAGCTGGGTAGGAGCTAGTGTTGTTGTAAAATTTCAAACTGGATTTCGATATTGCCATGTGACCTTACGTGTTGCCTGTGTAATCCCTCAGTCGTCCAGTAGGTTCCGTAGTGGTCCATGGGCGTGTACTTGTCTCTGTGGCTTATACTTGTTCCGATTCAGCTCAAGATCGTTCAAAAGCTGTTCAGGAAAAGTTCATTTCTGTCCTGTGAATGTGGCTTTTTTAATGTCGATACTTGTTCAAATGAGTATGTAGTTTTGATACTAGTTTTAGTATCGATAAGTATCTGTTTCTGACAACCCTCGTAGGAACACACCCAAGGGGAATAGTTGGCACTGTAAAGTATATAGATCTTATAAAACCATTTACTAGAAGTGTAGACAACAAACCATAATTGATTTTGATAGTAGCAGCATCTCTTAAAAAAGGCAGCTAAAGATTGACACAAAGTTGGAGGAGGTTTAGTTTTTGTGATATGACTGGAATTCATATCGAGTTTGCCTGGGATGTTCCACAGTATGGCATTAAACTTGTAGAGTATTAACAGATGAACCTTTTTAAAGGGCCCATATTACGCTATTTTCTGATCTGTTATAATGTTGTTTCCTCATCACAAACATACCTGGACTTTTGTTTTGTTTCATTCACACGTTTAACACACAAACCCCGCATATTTAGGCTGAGTTCTTCTCTCAAACAGAAAACACACTGTTCAACCTTGTGATGTCATGTGGTAATACAGGAAGTTCTCCACTGTTTTTTTTGTTTTGTTTTGGGTTTTTTTAAACTCCACACACCTTCACTAGAATCATTTGGATACTTTCAGCCCTGGTATTGCCAATGTCTACTGAACAAAAGCTGTTTACTTGAAAAGTACCACTTAATGACATCGCAAGGTGGAACGGAGCATTTTGAGCTTTGGAGATGTAAACAGACTAATAATGCAGGATTACTCAAACATGTGTGAATGAAACAAAAAGCAACTCCAGGTCTGTTTTTGATGCGATAACAACGTTCCAACAAGGCTAAAAGCTCACAAGAGAATTTTGCGTAATATAGGACCTTTAAAGACGATAATATTTTTTTAAATTTTAAACTATAACATAATAATTTTACTTTTTGTCTATTGTAAACTGCACTATTCATCTAAATAGCTTAATGCTAATGATAACAATGCCTTCCTTTTCAAATCTTACAAAAAAGTACATTTCTGGCTTGGGGTCATATGGGTACAGAGCAGTGGGCGGGGACAGGAGGCGCAAACAGATTTTTTTTAGCCCTCGAGACTCAAATCATTCAAAATACAACTTCGACGTAAACTTGCTTCGCTTTTTTTTTTTGACAAGTTTTGCAAATTAAGTCAAAATGCTAATGAGCAGCGGCGCCGTCCTGAATGAACCTAGTGAATTTATGCCCTCGACTGCTCCATACACTACTGTAATGGCTCCAATAAATCCTACTTTACAAGTCACTGTCCGTGCTAGTTTAAAGACACACAGGCATTACATATTAAAACAGATTTATCCTCATTAAATAAACTGTAATTGATTGATGGCTCTGTTTCATTCAAGTTTAAGACGCATCCACGCTCCCATCATGCGTCCCCTCAGCATAATCTTTACTCCGCCATTATTCAATTTAACCGGAGCTATCAGGGCTTTACGACAGTTATATTTCCTGTTTACTTGAGCAGCGCTGCCTCCGCCCCTTCCGATCGCTCTCCTCGCAGCGCTGCAAAGTTATTACTCATTTCCAAAGTTTCGCTGACTGCAAACTTTTATTCCGTTGCGGAGGCACGGCGAGCGCCCGACCAGAGGACAGATGCCCCGGTCTGTCTCACTGCGCTGGTTCGCGCTGTGCCGTTGTATGTACGACCGAGTCCGCTAATGTCCAATGATTAAACATAAGGCTTAATGACTCCAGCAGATGTTCTGAAGAGCCAAGCGTGCTTTTATTTGTAAATGTTATTTATACGGCCGCTACGAGCACATCTGGTTAGCGCAAAGTGCAACCTTTATTATGAAATGAACCGCCGTGGCAGGTCATAATGAGGATTTCTTTAGCCATACAAAGCTGTGTGCCTTGTTTTTATGCCTTCTCTTATTATTTGAGCCATAATTGAAACTGTAAATATTTGTAAATAGTAAATATGAATGATCAAAAGTTAAAGCAATCCAATTTTATTTTCTTAATCGGTGATACACGCAGGATTCGGCAGCGTTGCGTAGTCATTTTGGCACAAAAAATCTGCCGCTCGCTAGTGTGATCTACATCTATCCCAACTCTTTTTTGTGACGACGCTTACGGCGACATCAGCTCCCACTGGGCACCGCGGTTTTCTAACGTGGAAGTGGAAGACTTGTTTCTTTTATCAAGTCGTTTTAGATGAATATTGCGATTTAAAATGTGGAAATTATAACATAATGACCCACGGGTGTCATAGATTATGGCTATAGAGCACAATATGTCTGCTTTAACATGAGGAGAAAGAATAGAAAAGATCCTTCACCAACATTTCCGGCGAAAGATCCGCTAGCTGATTGTCGCCTTGGAAAGAGTTTGCCTTGGAAGTTCCACAGTATGGCATTAAACTTGTCTCTATTGCATTTGTTCAAATACGTATTTTTTATTCTTCAAATACACCTTGAAGAAACACGCAGAGTCACGTCTCAGCAGATCTGACTTGGAACTCGGTCCGGTGGTCTCCCTGGACATAGACGAGTTTAATGCCTTACTGTGAAACATTCAAGGCAAAGCTACATCATCCCCGTGGAGACGAGCAGGTGGCAGACGCTCCACCGGAAAAGTTGTGTGGTTCTTCTTTATAGCCACTTTAGATTGACCACTTTCAGGACTGAGCACACAATTAAAATTTGACTAATTGCGCTGCCCTGGGGTGCAAAAAATGTTAAGAGTGATTCAGATCTGGACACATGCTACAACTTTTTTTAATGAATTTTTTAACTTTGAAGTTTTAGCTCATTGATATCCATTTTTGTGGTTAGCCTTCCTTAAAATCCTGCCTCAGAATTAAAGATTTTAGGTTCACGGTGCAAAATAACACTCCTTTTTTTGCCCGTACGATGAGCTAATACAAACGCTAATTTCTTTCAGCCTTACAAAGCAGCCGTTTTTGTTATGCATGGACTTACGGGTCACAGTGAAAGCCTATTATTTCTATGTGTAATACTTTGCCTCCATAATAGCCGTATGTTTCAGTAGATTAAACTCTGAGCTGAAACTTCCCAGCGTGCCTAAGTGCGCGCGGAGAGAGCGGGGACGCCTCACCTTTAGACTTCCTCATAAATATTAACGTATGCAGATGGCACAGTTCTACCGGCAGCCTATCGGAGAGCTACAGGAGGTTGTAGGTGCCGCTTCCATTAAACGCAGCATTTGGGTAATTTGAGCGTGGCAAGAGGACACCGTGAATTACAGCGCGTCCCTGAACACATCCTGAAGTTACAGAAAAGCTCCCGTTAAAGGTATTAATGCGGGAGGGAGAATGGTGGGTGATGATAAGTTTTTTTCCCCAGTCATCGTCCTGGTTAACAAGAACATTTTGTGCTAAATTTTGACCTTCAATATCAAGTTAAAAGCTTTGAAATGTAGCTTTCGTGGACTTTTTTGGTATTGCAGCATTCCACTTGAAATCGCAATGACCTATTCTCAGACAGCTGCCAAAATGGAAACTCTAGTTCGTTTTTCCAGGGATATGCCATTACCTTCTGATAGAAAAGTGAATTATTTATCCAGGCGGTCTTTCTTTGGTCTTTTTGTACATATTCCAAAGGTCATAAGATTTTTTTTTTTGTCATTTCTAACTACTACGCAAGATACAATTTTTGGTTTGATGTAGGGGCACTGACGGCGGTGGATGAAGTACGCAATTTTGTAAAGTAAAAGTAAATGTACAGAGGTAAAAAGTTACTCATGTAAAAGTAAAAGTATCTCATGAAAAATCTACTTAAGTACAAGTATTTAAACATGTACTTTAATTGTAAAACGTAATTTGTTAATTTGTTAAAGTGTAAATGTAATTGATTTAAAAATGATACATATTTTGGTGAACAATAACAATACGAATCAATTTCTTATTTTTTTCTTATGAATTTTGAGTATTTATTTTTGTTTGCTCAAAGCTGAAGCTTGAACTCGAAAACTTTAGTCAGGATATTACCACGAACATGGTAAAAATAACCCCTCAAATCATATGAAAAGTACTTTTTACTTTTCAGTCCAGTTCAAAAATGTAGTGGAGTAGAAAGTACAGATACCTTCTCTCAAATGTGAAGTAAAAGTAAAAAGTATCCACTGTAAATGTACGTAAGTAAAGTACAGATACAGTTCAGTACTTTACTACTTTTACTTTGTTACCTTCCACCACTGGGCACGGGCCACACCTAACAAAAATCTATTTACTCCTGTATATTCCCAGTTAGCTAAACGTTAACAAATAACAAAAAGTGCTGCGGGTTCCAGCTTTTTTCATTTTTTATAAAACAATAACTGTTGTATGCGTCAAGAACCTCAAAAAAGTCAAAATGCACAAATTAACTTTTTATGATAGCTTTTATTATGCAGTATGTGTTGTTGGCTTTCACTCACTAATTTAATTAAGTTTATTGAATCATTTGAAGAGGCAATATGTTCATTTGGCTTTCAACATCTACTGTACTGTGAAAGATTGAGTTCAAAATACCTAACCTGGAGCTTAGCAATATGTTTTGTTCTTAATTACAATCTGTTATAAAAGTCTAGTCCGTTAGCTCCATATTTCAATGTGATTTTCTTTAGGAATTTAAAGCAAATGCCGATATTGGGCCGAGATCGATTGGCTCCAGCTTATATCTAGACTCCTATACTGACTGATCAATATGGGTTTTTCATGGTTGATGGCATTTTTAAAGTCCAGAACAGCCGATAAACTCTTGATCATTTTGATTGATGATTTTGATCATTACGATAAACTCAAAGCAGGTGGCGTGGCAGCGGAGTGGCTACCATTACGCTTCACGGCAGATGGTCGCGTGTTCGACTCCTGGACTGAGACTGTGTGGAGGTTGCATATTCTCCCGGTGTCTGGTTGGATTTCCTCCGGTCTCACTGTTTGGTTTTTTTTGTGCGTGTCCGACCCACAGACTGTACATATAAACGGACGTAGCTAACCTGCTGCCGCTGTGTTCCAAATAGGAAGTGATCGTTGGCGCACTTCCGGCTCCATCGACTCCAGTTCACTTTACATTGAAAAACTGTCGCCTCTGTAACTGCTGCAGTGAGCCTCGTCATTTTTGTATTAAAATGTTCGTATCAACCCGCTCTGAATGATCCTGGTGTTGCGATATATTGCTGAAGTAAATATAGACGATGAATGATAATATTGAAACTAAACTATTAAGCAGAATCATCCCCCAAAAAGTTTTCTAAATGTAAAAAAATTGTTAAAAAATACGAGCTGCATAAATAAATGACAGAATGCAACAGTTAAGTAGTTAGTTTGTGTCTATAATGAGTCATAGAAGTTTGTATTTATCGTGACAGGCCTATTACCAAAAATAAATGTAAGCCCTGCACATCCAGAGCCTTAGCACTAAAGTGTTATAGTATAAATCTCTATGTGTCACATCAGCCCAGACGACATATTGGCTCAAATATGTGTTCGATATATATCAGCCAACCAGTGTATTTGTCAATCTCTATTCTTTTCCCTGTGCCATTTTAATATGGCCCCAGTACCTTTGTGGAGGTTTGCACTTTGCTGAAGATAGTACATTTTGGTCATTATTCTGGCATCTCCTTCACCGCTCCCTGCCACTACAGTCCCTCCCCATTAGGCCTCCCATAATGCATCTGTTGTCCTTTTCCGTAGCTCCGCTTGCT
>KN483462.1:61347-94589 GCA_000787095.1 Periophthalmodon schlosseri | reverse complement strand
TGTTTTATTTTCTAGCCCTAAAAACTTGTGTCTGAAACAGCTACTTAGGTGGAGACAGGTGGATGCCACTTGTTTTAGGCCTTTTTCTTTTTTTTTTTTAAATACTGAAAAACAAAATTCCTATCCAAACAAATGTATTTTGGGACCTGCTTCGGTCCTAATTTAGACATATGTGTGTGGGCATGGTCTTGCCAAGGAAGTCCATATTACGTTTGTTTGAGGCATTTAGCTTTTGATTAATAAAATACGGGCCTAAATCAAGTGATATTAACCTTATATATATATTCAGTGAAAGGTATTTTAAGGTAAGATCCACTTAATCTCCTACAGAGAAGATGCTTTTGCCATTGGACCACCCTCATGACTAGACGTGTTGGAATGGGATTTTGACCCATTGGCTTTGTTGGACAGGAATTCCAACAGTTTTAAATAACCAGAGAGTGAAGAGTTGGGAGAAACATAAAAATATGGCAAGCAAATGTGCTGCTGTCAAATGTTTAGAGCCCTTTTATTTCCAATGATATTTGAATTTAAGTTACAATTTTTCAATGGTGCCAATATGTCAATCTGAAATGATTTAACTTGCCATAGAGTAGCAATGTTCTCCATTGTGCAGGATCTAGAAGAATTTGTGGAAAGTTCCGGAGATGCTGGTATTGTCGTCTTTACTCTTGGATCCATTATCAACAACATGACTGCAGAAAAGGCAAACATGTTTGCTTCAGGCCTCGCTCAGATACCACAGAAGGTAAGATAAAAATGTGTTATTAAGGAAAAATGTTAAGCTTTATTTAAAAAAAAATACAATAAATAAGATATGGTATCCAAGGCCACATTGCTTTAAATAAATGGAAATGAATGACTGACTTAAATGTTCAACCCTTTCAGGTGGTTTGGAGATACAGTGGAGAGAAACCTCAAACTCTGGGTGCCAACACAAGAATTTACAACTGGATCCCACAGAATGACCTAATTGGTAATCTATTATAACTCATTTTAAACTGCAATCTGTTGTTTAAGTTCCATATCTTAAACTAAAGGTGGACTATGTAACTTTCCCAATGGAGGCTCCACCACCTGCTTCTCTATAAGGAGATGTTATTGCATTACCTAGAATGTTATTGACTAAAGTATTATAGTTGTCCATCAGCACACCTCACAACAGTTACATAAGAGTTTTATAGCTTTAAAACATCAAATGGGCCTTAATTTCTGGAATAGGATCACCTCAAAATGTTATGAGAATATGTGGTCACTTCAAACAGGTCATTCCAAGACCAGAGCATTCATCACTCATGGGGGCACAAATGGCATCTATGAGGCCATCTACCACGGTGTCCCTATGGTGGGTATCCCAATGTTTGCTGACCAACCAGAAAACATGGTCCATATGACAGAAAAGGGAGCTGCAATTTCTTTGGGATTTAATTTCATAACATCAGAGGATCTACGAGATGCCATCAACACTGTAATCACCGACAAATCGTAAGTTGCTGTGGGGCTCTTTACCATTATCAAATAAAAAACGCTTTACATTTATGCAAAATCTTTATATCCATCTAGTTATAAAGCCAACGCCATGCGCCTGTCAGCTATCCACCATGACAGACCAATGAGTCCTCTGGATGAAGCTGTATTCTGGATTGAGTTTACGATGAGACACAAAGGGGCCAAGCATCTGAGAGTGGAAGCTCACAACCTTACCTGGTACCAGTACCACTGTCTGGACGTGGCCGCTTTCCTTTTGTCTGTGAATCTGCTTCTCCTTTATCTTTTACTCAAGACTTGCAAGTTTTGTTTGTGGAAATGCTGTGGCAGAAAGGACCGCAAAACAAAAGCAGAATAATTTGTAATGCACTCTCTAAAGTTTAACCTTCTTGTGTTTTGATTTTGGTGTACATATTTTTTTTTTTTTAGAGGAGCCGCAAAGTGTATCTCAAATCGTCTGTGACCGACTGCCTGACCAACATTGTAAAACTCATCCTCATTATCACAGAGAGCCAGGTGGTCTGACTTTTAAGCGCACCTGTCACTGATTATTTGTGATGTGTCAGCTGCTGATTGGCTCACATAAATGACCGGGAAAAACACACCAAATTGAATTGTTTGACTTTACTTATACACCATAGTATTCCATTCTGCCCACTTAACATCTAGAGAGGGAAAAACTAAATTTGATATAATGAAAACAGATAAACATAAATTACATGAACTTAAAAAGCTTCCCAACTCCCAAAAAAAAGTCCCTCATTAAGATTGAAATTATAATCATAACTGTGTACAGTGCATTTCTAATTTCTATGCTAATGAACAAACAGTGGATTTATTGTATTTTTTTCAGTTTTCCATCTTCTTTGGCCTTCCAGATCATAAGTTCCATACAGGCAACAGCATCTTCTGCAGTGTCATGGCCACACACTGAAACAGAGTACAGGAGCGTAAAATTACCCAAACTGTGCACAAAAGTAATTTGATTGGTTTGATTTGAAAAGATTCTGTATTTTATGTGGAATATTTCAAGCCAATATTTTAATGCAGTTTATCGACCCACCACTCTCTTGGATGATCTTCCTGAGATATTCAGCTGTGAGACTGTGTAGTGAGAGTTTGTGAGGGGGACCAAGACGATGGGGAAAAACCACAGATGTGTCCACCACCGCCCCGTGTAGCAGCTAGTAAAAAGCACAGATCTATTATAGGTAAAAAGGAACATGACATTTTAGCTCAACTACAGTTCAGTCACATGTGACGTAAAACATGCTTAAAAATTGGTGTGGGACATAAAAATGGTGTAACAAAGCGATTTCAGCTAAAACCTTGATAATCAATAAAGCAAATTGAGGGAAAAAAAAAAAACAAAAACAGTATTCCCAGATCTTAAATTGTAAATTATTTGTAGTGTAGTACATAAAAAGTGGTAGACTATATCAGTCTTAGTTCAGGCAAGTCTTCACCTAGTGGTCAGCCAAAACTGCATTCCATAATTGCACTTAACAACGGATTTCTTTTAAAACATGAATTTCACAAGTCTTTGTCTTTTAAAAAACAGAGGTTGTAAAAATAATTGAGCAGTATAACTTGTTTGCCCACACCAGTTTCTTATGAACTTGAAAAGAATGTGAAATGTCTCCACAAACTAAGACCACAGACGACATGCAGTTCATTTAGAACTGCATGTAGTGAATATATCTGAATACAGAGGACTCATTCTCAGTATATGGACAGGCCCTGCCTCATGGGAAAGGTCGGAACCTCCAGAATTCACTCACTGAGCTGCAGAGGCTGCATTTATCAGTAAAAGCTATACTTGAGTTGAACATGTTTATCTCTTGTCGTCTAGAGACACAGGTCAGGTTTTTGAAATTTCAAAATCTTACAGATCTTTTAAAATGTCAACATCTACATCTAAGACTCTAAGAGTAACCCTAAGAGTAAAATAAGTCATAACTATAACACGTCTATATTTTTGTTCATGTTCACCTTGAGAACACACAGGTCTGTTTCCAGGCTGTGACCAATTAGAATTGTGTCAGCACTGATGAAGCTCAGTAGAGTATCTTGGACTTCTTTGAGCGAGTGGGAGTGTCCCTCCACGTCTTCTGGACTGATCCCAGAAAACCTGTATAGGAAATGTAGATGCACTGGTGAACAGTTCTTAAAATTTCTTTAGCCTCCAACATAATGCAGTTCCATACCTTGTGTTATAGTCGATTACCTCACTGTTAGGTCTCACAAAGGTGTCATAAACAATCTGAAGACTAGTGTTGACCACTGTCACTCTTAACAACTCCAACCCATGAATGGTATAACACTGTTCAAAACATTTTACGCATTAATGGAGTTAATCATATTAACTGCGATTCAGGAGCAGGACCACGCCTCAACCTCCATCGGCTCCTCTCCAGCAAACCACACCTCTAATTACCCAGAAGCCCTGTTTATACAAGCCTATCCTGGCAACAAGTCTGTCTCCGCTCTCTCGACCCCTCCCTCCCCTTGTACCTCACCAGTTACAGAGGTCCTTGGCTGGGCTAACTGCCTGAGACAGAGCCCCCATTCCGAGTTTCTACCCAGCCTCCACATCGATTCATATCATCAATAAAATCTTTATCAGAGTTTCTACCCAGCCTCCACATCGATTCATATCATCAATAAATATCTTTATCATATACCATTGTTGTGGCGTGGTCCTTGCCAGTGAAATAGCACATCAACTAAAAGTGCACTTTGTAACTTCTGTTGGGGGAGTTCGCCGTCCACTTTTCTCCAAAGAGATTTATTGTTCTCCCTGGAATGTTCTACAGTATGGCATCACACTCTTGCACTTACCTTCGTTTTACAGTTAACATACAATCTGTAAGCAGCGTTGCTTTTAAGTTTAATGCCATATTGTGGAACAGTTATTACAAAGCCGCAACATCTCCATGGAGACAAGCAGGTGATCAAATGTAATTGTGCCAGGACTTTCAACCACTTTAAAAGGGGCTCACCATTTCACAGTTCAAGGAGAAAACTCCAGGGCAGCTTTTGTCTGCAGGATCTCTTGGTGCAGTTGATACAAACCCATCCATGCTTAAGGAATTACACACATGGAGCTAACAGATACAAACAAAGGAAAACGTGAAGCTTCAGGCCATTGAACAAACCAATAAACGGTATATACAACACCTTGAACACTTGACAACCAGGTGACCCCATGACTCCCTGACAGCAACTGTAGCGCGTCTCCACACCACCAGGCACTGGGGAAAAAAGGGGCAAAAATGTATTAAAGCGGTCCTTGTATTGATACTCCAACAGCGTGTACTGGACAACTGCTTACGCTCACCTTTATTTTCAACCCCCTTTCCATAGTGATAAGTGCACTCCTCCTTTCGAGTGTGTTTCCCTGTTCGGCTCACAGAGTATGTAGCGCCACAACGACAGCACAGTTTCCGAAGTGCTGTAATCAAACCAAAAAAGTTCACAGCTGTTCAAAGACATAGTTCGTGACCTAGTCAATTTGATATCTAGTCAATTCTGCCAATACAATCCCATAGGATGTTATCAAAGCATTACTCTCCTTGGAACATAAATATGCTCTACTTGCTTTTATCTATTAAAAAAAATAAATAAAAATCTAAAAGACCAACATTGCCTTATTTATTCATTGTATTACAGTGGAGAGGAATAGGGATAGTGTGGCCTCTAGTGGTAGTTTAAGAGCATGACATGTTAACGTAACATTTTTGTCTGTTACAATAAATATGGGTGTGTGACCTTGAAAAAAAATGAATGTGGATTCATCTTTTCTCTACCTCAATATCAGACAATTTAGCAATCCATCAGAAATGTGCTAAAATGTGTTTAAATGTTTTAGTTGAGGGTCACACGTTCTGCACAAAAAGCGATAAAACTATAATAGGCCACAAAAACACAGCCTTTCCAGATTTTTTTTAATGATTGATAATAAGCTCAAAAAGGTTTTATTTAATTTTTACCAACACTTGGATGTGAACGATTTAAGAAGACCAAATGTTTGTTACTTACGGTCCAAGATGCTTTTCTTGTTGTCTGCAAAAAGAATGGCACTTCCAGTTTTTTCTGGATTCTGGAGCGGAAAGTTTTTTTCAATCAGCATTTCCTCAGTCAAAACATAGTCCTTTAAACACTCATACAACATTATCGCCCCTGTCAGAGCAAAAATAAATGAGTTGCACAATATATTCTTCATAATAGTCTGATGTCTTACCTTTTCCATTCAGCAGACTAGGGTTCAGTGGGATGCTGCCCTTTGTCTTTTGATTAGTTTGACGGTTCTCTGCAACAAGCCACATAATACATATCTGATGATAACATTTCAGTTGCCATGTTTCTCCACTTAACCGTTGCTTCTGAAAGACCCCTCACCTTCAGCTGCTCCACAACTTTGGTTCTTCAGTTTCTTCAGTGCGTTTACAGCAACGCTCAAATATTTTAACTTGTTCGCGCTACGATTATATACGGTCTTCTCTTCGCCAAGTGCCTAAAAAAGTGTGTCGAATTTTAGGTCTATAAAGATGGACAAAAGCTTTGTGTAAAATTGGCAACTTACCTTTTCAAACGCTTCATGCACGTTACTTGTGGTCTTGAGAAACTCTTCAGTAAACTTGTTCACATAACTTTGCCTAATGTCATGAGGCACTTTGACGGCCTCACATTGCTGCTTCAATTTACGTTTAGAAGCAACTGGCTGCATGTAAAAAAATAATATGCCAGAATAACAGATTACAAAAGATGGATCGATATGGAGCGCAACAGCTCTGGCCATGTAAAATTTTCCATTAATTTTTCCCATAGACTTTCAACTATTAAAAGTTTAAAAAAGGCACAACAGAGGATAACCAGCTGTATAGTCCAAACCGTTTTTTAGTCCAAAAAAACGCATTTAATACTCAAAATTGGACAGATGTTTTGATAACTTAGCAGTTCAGTTTTAAATATTGTTATAGGTAGTGTGGCATTTAGTTACCACATATCTAATTAGCCCAGAACAAGCTTTAAAATGTTTAAGATATACAAGTACCGGTACAGAAAAATGAAATTTACTTTCAGTACCTAGTGATTGGCAGTCACTGTTGAGCTCCATAAAGAGTGATGTTTTTAAAGTACCTTAACTACAGAAGCTGGAGTTGAGGAACACTGATTTGTGCTTGTTGTGGCCATAACAGGCCTGCGAGCCAGAGGAGGGATGATCACAGGTTGGGAAGTGCGCCTCTGTTGTGTTGGTGCAGATGGATGACAAGCCTGTCTGATGGTGATTGAGTGTGTATTCACTGGTCTAATTGGAGTTAGCACTGAGCTAACATGGTTCGTATTCACTGTCGTGATGGGAGTTAGCACTGAGGTAACTTGTCCGGAGCTGTTAGACACTGGGAATGTCCCCTTTGGTAGGACCAAGTGCAGATTGTTGCCCACATCGATCACTGTAGCTCCCAAAGGAATATAACTGATGTATGATGCTGGATAGAATAAGATATTACATTATTAAGTATGTAAATATCAATGCTCCTTCATTAGTCTCTGGACACCTCCATATGTATTGTACAACAGATTACATATTTTCCATTTGCTCTTTGTTACTAAGAATAAGAATTGCTTTATTTTGCACTTTGAGCAGGCTGTATCCAAGGAATTTCCCTCGTATGAAAAGTTTATGGTAAAGTATGAAAGCATTAGGTTTATAGCATTTGAAGTAATTTACTGTCCACACAATTTTAAAATACTGCATATGAAAATTTGATTTAGGAAGAAATTGTTTACATGCTTTCTGCTTATTGCCAGAATGGCAGGCTCTTGATGTTAAATAAAAACAGTGGAGAAGTTTACCTGGCTTTGTTGGGACAGGACACGAAGTGGTTTGTGCACGCTGGGCCTCAGGGTGCCCTTTGGACATCAAGGTCTGTCCTGCTTTGATGGAAGCGGTCAACACTGAAGCCCTCTGCTCCACTTTGCGGATCATGGGTGGTGCAGGGACTGGAGGAGCAGAGGACACTGGCGCCCGGAGGGGTACAAGAACCTGGGGCTGTGGTCGGACCTTTGCCACAGGCTGCTACAAAAGTATATTAAAAGCATTAGGGACTAAAAGACCAAAAGAACATAGATGTGCAGATGTAGACATTAATACTGTTATGCAAATATCAATACTAAGTAGCATGTACATTTTAAGGCTATCAATTTTAGACACGTTCTTCATTGTCTTACTATGGATCCTTCCTGGACGAAATGGGGATTACACACACAAGAAAATTCAATTCTGTCAACTGGACAAAAGTTTTAGAGTGAAGACGGTTCACCACTCATCCAAGTGACATCTTCAGTTCTGCTCAGGCTTCTGGTGGGACACTACCTTATATTGGTTTTGCGTTGAATTACCTTCACCAGCAGCATAATGGACTGATCCATTTGTATACAAATATTTGACATGCCTTCACCCATAAGGTTAGATCTGGTTCAGAGCAGTATCGAGACCAAAAAAATTACCCCCAGACATAATTGTGGTTATCGCCGATCCCTAAAATATGTATATTGACTATTGAAAGTAAATTTTGCACTTACTTCTGCGACTTTGGCTTCGTGCGCGACCCTCTTCTTTCCCGGTACAGCTGGAGGTGGCAAATTTACCTCTACTTTTCCTGCCTCTGCATTACAAACCTAGTATATACGGACGGCATATATCATTTTTTGCAGTCAGGTACCCCTCAAAATAGCTCCCAGACAAATTACTTACAAACTCAGGTGGGGGTTCAGATGACTGGGGGTTAGAGTTAAGGTTAGGGTCCTCTCCATTTGCCTCCATAAAAATCCTGTAACATTCCTCGTCTGGATCACTCTCAGATACATCCAAGTCTGAGTAGTTGAGTTCATCTTCAGAGCTAGAATCAATCGTTATAACGTCCTTTTTGGGTGGGATGTGCTGGTCACTCACGGCAGAGTGCATTTCAACATTACTTGTCAATTTTGCAGCTGATAATATATCCTGAGGTTCACAAAGGCTCCCAACAAACACCATCTGTGGCTGCTGCGGTGCAGTTGGTTGCTTCTGCTCTTGAATTTTTCTTGACTTTACATTTGGCAGGTTTGGAGAATCGGCAGAAGCCACATTCTTACCAAAAGTTTCAGGTTTTAGGAGCGGACTTGTTGGAGTCTTATTAACTGGGAGTGTATTAACGTTGGCGTTTCTATCTTGTACTGTTTTCTTTTGTTCGCAGGGCTGTGGTGGGTTTAGATTATTATAATTAGACAAATGCTGAGTCATTTTAACAAAAATATTTTCATCACTGGGTATGGAATTATTGCTTGTAACATTTTTTGAAGATACTGAATTTAAAGGTTTTCCACTTTTTCCACTTGCAGTTGCAGTGGTCAAGTCTGAAGCAGTTTTTGTATCGTCTTTATTTTTGTCAGGGGACGGAGGGAGGTCAATGATTAGAACGTCCTCTTCGTTTGAGTCTGAACGCTCAGGAGACTGTTTCGGAGGTGGGGGGCCCTGCACATTTCGTTTCCTTTGATTTAGTGTGGCTCGTCCTCTTTTCAAACCTTGTCCATTTCTAGTTTTGTGCTCCCTGTTTGATGAGCAGTAGGACCGCAGATCAGAAGAGAAATTGGAGAGAGGGTCGTACTCCAAATCAGTCCTAGGCTTTGAGCTGTCAAGTATGTACTTTTTTGGTTTGGAGTGCGGTGCTGAAGGAGAGGTGTGTGGAGAATAAGAATTTTGAGCTTCATTTTTAGTTATCACCTGAGGGTTGTAGGAGTTGGTCCTTTCAGATGCCTGGTTAATCTGGTAGTGTGACAGTCTCCGCTGCTCTTCCTCAACTTGGTGCTTCACACTTTCAATCTCCCGGTTTATCCGCTCAAGTTCTTGAAGACACTCGTCAGTGGCCTCTTCAGTAGCTCCTACAACAAACATTAGTGAACTGGGACTGACAACACACCATGTCACATAAGGTCACAAAGCTAAACCTGAGGTAATCCCATGGAAGTATAAGATCGTATATACATCCATGGCTACAGTAAATCTAAGGAAGTGCAAAACATGAGGTAGCAAAAGGCTAATAATACTGCCCTAATGTTAGCAAACAAACAATACAAACCTGTCAGGTCTGTCATCGGTTTATCCGATATGTCACACATGGGCCTTTCCTGGTCTTCATGAGCATGTTTTAACACACAATGAGGTCGTTCACAAAGTCCGCGTTCAAATAAACTACAATTTATATGTGCAAAAAGGCCACTTGAGGGGAACATTGGAAAAATTTGACTTTAAGCTAAGCTAACGGCAAATCTTTTGGGGGCGAACCTTAATGACCCATTTTAAAGTCGAGCAACAGGTGCCTTAAATCCTAAATTACACGTCAATTAGGTAAGAAGTACATTTCCCGCCAAAACTATAAATAAATATGTTGATCTCATTAAATGATTAATGCATTAAGTGAGTTTGACAAGCCCACTCGTTATTTTTCTCTGATTTACCTGAAAAAAGCGCGACATTGTGAAGTACCTGGATCCGCCAGTAGAGGGCAACAATTCGCAAATAAACCTGAACGCCGTCACCTTTCCAAAGAGGAAGAGAAGCCCCACGACAACAAAAACAACACAAAACTGTCAGTCAGATTTTTTAAAAACTTTATTTCTGCGGTTTCTTTCGCTGTCAGAGGCGTTAGATCATCTCTTTTACTAAAATGGAAAGTGAGGCGGAAGAGGACGATGCAGAATGGAAGACTCCCTGTTCAAAAAGCCCAGTTTCCTCTTCGTCATTAGGTTGGTATTTGAAAACATAGCAATAAACTGTGATAAACTGTGCATCTAATGGCTGCGTGTTATTCAGACTCAGGTAATACGGCGTGTTCTTCAGCTCCTCATAAAGTCATTGTGCATTTCGACATGGATTGTTTCTACGCTCAGGTAGAAATGATCAGAAACCCAGCACTAAGACACGTGCCTTTAGGTAACGTCACTGCATGAAATGTCTCTTTGCACTTATTTCACTATTAATTAATGAATCATCCAAACCTTTGCAGGTGTCCAGCAAAAGTACATTATAGTCACATGTAATTATGTGGCTAGAGAGCGTGGTGTCACAAAGCTGATGTCTGTCACTGATGCCAAAGAGAAGTGTCCTGAGCTGGTATTGGTGAAAGGAGAAGACCTGACACACTACAGAGAAATGTCCTACAAAGTAACAGGTGAGGTGCAGCTCGTTTTAACTGTAATTATCTGAACTGTAGCGTTGCAACTACGGATTATTTTTTAAGTCAACTAGTCAGCAGTATTTTTTTTTTAATGGTCGACCACTGAAATGATTATTTATATCGTAGATTATATGATTATATTGTTTTTTCTGTGTAATCCCTCAGTCGTCCAGGTCTGATCCATAGTAAAAGCCAAGGTTAAATCTGTCAGCTGGACAAACGTAACGTCTTCACTCCTGCAACTTTTTTGTCCAGTTGACAGATTTAACTTTGGCTTTTACTATTATATTGTTTTATACTTTTTTAACCAAGAAATATGGTGATGGACGGCTTCTGGTTAGAGATTTTATTACTTTTTTTTTTTATAATAATGCTAAATTTGTTATAAAACATCCTTTGGCATGTGTTTTATAGTCTGAATAGTCCAGTTAATAGTTACAATTATCAAAAAACTGTCATGGTTATTTTAATAGTTGACTACTCATGATTATTCTGATTAATTGTTGGAGCTCTAGGTCATATACTTTTCATTTCACACATTTTTTGAATCCCTTTAAGACATTTTGCAGAGCTGATTTTATTTTAAATGAAATGTAAAAAAATATATATAATTCATAAAAAAAAAAAAACTTACCTTTTCTGGAGCCCATTTGTATTGTTTAAGTTCTCGGTCATATGTTGTTAACTTTCCTCTGTGCCTGAGCAAAGATTATGGTGTGTCTATTTTCTGCTTTCTCAGAGCATTACTTTTCCCAGAGGTCAGTGTGACTAGAAGTAGAGGGAGTATAGGGTTGCTTATCGGCATAGGCATGTTGTTGTTTTATCATTTGCAGCAGTATCGTTATTATCATATTTTACACTTTCTTTTTTATTCACACATTTGTTGTATTCAGAAAACAAACATTATGTGTTACAGTATATATAATTTAACAGTTTAGCATCTTTTTGAGATGGTTAAATGTATTCCTTTTATCTGTGTCCTCATTTAGAACTACTTGCTTCGTACTGCCCATTGGTGGAGAGGCTTGGATTTGATGAGAACTTTATGGACATCACTGAGATGGTGGAAAGACGGCTTCAACAGTCTAAAACCTGTTCATTTAAAGGTCATGTTTACAATAATAGCGGTATGTATGTAAATAATTCAGATATATAAATCAAGTCAGTTAAAATTCTTTTACAATTGGCATACTAAATATTGTGTTAATTAAATTCATAACCATATGTTCTTTGTTACTTAGTTTCAGAAGTCAAAGCTAGGATCTACCCATGGCTGGCTATTGGTTCTCACATTGCAGCAGAGTTAAGAGAAGCTATCCACAGTAAACTGGGCCTCACTGGTTGTGCTGGAATTGCAACAAATAAACTGCTTGCAAAACTTGTGTCAGGCACTTTCAAACCAAACCAACAAACCACTCTGTTGCCAGAAGATGTAAGCAGCATCATGGGCAGCTTGACCAGTCTACGTAAAGTCCCAGGTACAGCTCTGGCTCTTTATGACTAAACATAACAGAACTTCTCAGAAAAGAATCCTTCCATTTAATTTGATATCTTCTCAGGTATCGGGCATCAAACTGCTAAGAGACTTCAGGCTCTAGGAGTGTCCAGCATTAAGGACTTGGAGCTTTTCCCTTTGGACCATTTGGCGAGAGAGTTTGGAGAGCCTAGTGCAAGGCGACTGAAAAATCTAGCTATTGGCATTGATGACTCAACTGTTACTCCAACTGGGGCACCACAGGTGTGGAAAATGATCATGAAAAACACTACTGTTGTTATTTCATTGATCTGTTTGTATCTTTGTGTGTGTATATTATGTTTAGTCACTTAGTGACGAAGACTCTTTTAAGAAAATGTCATCAACTAAAGAGGCTATTGAAAAGATTCAAGAACTACTGACAACTCTAGTCGAAAGGTGTGTATGTTTTCCTATTTAGAATTTTGGCTATTTTGCGGTATGCAATTTATTTAAAGAAATCTTTCCAACATCAGAATGCACAATGATGGAAGGCAGCCACAGACTTTGCGACTAACAATTCGTAGATACTCGACAACAAACAAATGGTTCAGTCGGGAGAGTCGACAAAGCCCAATCCCAAACCATATTGGTCAGAAAATTGTCAATGGTAAGGCTGGATCCCTTTTTGAAACCAATTACAGAAATTAGAGCTTTTCTATAATGGAAATATGAAAATAAATATTTATATGGTATTATTAGTTTAGTTTGTATTTCATTTAAAATATTTTTCTACATTTTAGGCAGATTTGATGATGCAGTGGTTCAGCTGAAGCCCCTGGCTATGAAGCTTTTTCAGAAGATGGTGGACACCAATAAGGCTTTTCATCTTACCCTCATCAATGTGTGCTTTAGTAACCTGCAGACCAGAGCTTCTGCCTCTGCCTCCGGAAAAAGCTCCTTAATGTCTTTCTTCAAACAAAATTCATCTCCAAAAAAGACCAAAACGGACACACCATGTGATTCGGTAAATGCTGTCTTGTAAAATACATGGCATGGAATTGTTTTCTACTCTTAGCCTGCTTAACGAAGCCATATTATCAGATTTTCTTGTTGCATTGTTTTTTGAAAGTCAAAATCTTATGTGTGCTTCTGTCTTTAGGGTGATTCAAATTCTGGTGGAGGAAGATGTAACGTGGATGAATCTAACCCACACAGTTCTATTACACAACAGATCTCAAAGAAAGAAACTGCAGATTTCCAACCAGTTTCCAACCTTACTAAAACAGAGAACTCTTACACTTTATTCTCTACTGGCCCAGACATTGAGTCAAAACAGGAAGAAACAAGTACCGGTAGTCCTGAAATAAGTGGCTTGCCTACAAATATTGATCCAGAAGTGTTAAGATGTCTTCCTCAAGAAATCCAAAAAGAACTAATGTCTTCTAACGCCTCCACAGACTCGCTACATACAAATATATACAACACTTTACCTGAAGTGCATTCACAGGAGAAACCAACGACCTTAAATTCCTTAGGGCCCTCGGGCTCTGTTTCTGAAGACCTCAAAACGAAAAACTGTTTGTCATTGCCGGGATCGTCCGGTGCCAAGATCCTTGGAAATGTGGACCCGACAGTGTTTGCAGAACTTCCACCAGAACTGCAAAAGGAGTTGATGTCTGAATGGAGGCAAGATAAGCCAATCTCAAAAGCACCTTCCGCAAAGAAACCAGCAAAAAATGTGACTGGCAAAGACAAAAAGACTACAGGGAAAAGCAGGCAATCAAACAATCTGCTGAAGTATTTCAAACCTCACTAGAGTCAGTTCTTTTTTTTTTTTTTTTGTTGGGAATAGTGGATATTTAAATTTCATATACAATTTTGACTAAGGGAAAGACTTAATAACTCAATAATAATGAAAAATGGTTTTCTTTTAGATCATGTAATGTAATTTTCAAACAAAATAATAGTTAATTTAATATTACCATGTCGTCTTACTAGTTCTGATAAAGGTCAGGAAAATCATTATAAAACTATTCAACTATTCAGACTTTTTTTTTTTTCAGTATCGATACCTGTTCAAATGATTATATCTAGTTTTGATACTAATTTTCGTTTCAGTTTGCAGCGGGGTATTGATTTGCTTGACAACCTGTTAGAATTATGTTTGTACATTGAGACTGTACATTCAGAACAGACAACGTTTATTTGAACACTGACTTTACGCAGTTACATTGAAATGCTTGAAACATTCACACTGCTGGTGGGATTATTGAGTTGAGCCTCAGTTACAGTATTATTTTCTCTTCTAGTCACAATCCATCCATTCAAAGCATTAGAGGTCACAAGAAATTCCACTTAACTCAAGGTCTGTAAACACAACTGATTCGCTCTTGTTACACTTTCCAGGGTTACATAAAAAGGAAAGTTTTAACAAATACACACTTCAAGTCGCCTGCTTATATAGTTTAATACAACACACTCTGAATAACACAAGTTTTCACAAATAATATAAGGTGTATCGCAACAAATAGACTAGTTTTAACTTGTTTGTTTGCTCTGAAATCTGGTACTATTTAACGTGTCCAGATGGTTGAGGATGGCTGTAAATGTGTTGGTATTGATTTCAATGCTGGTATTAATCCACAAAGGAAATAACTTGGATTCAGTAGCTCACACATTACAATATAATAACAAATATCTTGCACTCGGAGTCACATTTTTAAGAAGTCCAAGCTGTAATGTAACTAACACAAAGCAGTGGTGTGGGCGGCTTCACGCTTTGTTAAATTGCTTGCCTGTAGCTCTAAGTCAATAAGGGAAATCTGTCCGCTTAACAGGCTGTTTTCCCACTCTGCAGTCAGAAAAGTCTGGAGAGGCATTTGACCGCTCATGTGGAATCCAGCTTAAGTCATGTGCTAGTCTTTCCCGGATCAGTGGCAAAGACTGCACAGTTTTGATGTCCCTCAAAGCTGTTATGATGATTTGGTAATGTGGCGTTGAAAGTAGTCTTGTTGTCTGCTTGGGTTAGTCTTGGCCAAATTGTGTGATATGTAAGACCAAGCACCTAGAAGAATACAATGGCTGATTGGGACTATGACTATCTCATCAAACTTCTCGCACTCGGAGACTCTGGGGTTGGAAAGACCACTTTTCTCTACAGGTACACGGACAGCAAGTTCAATCGCAAGTTTACCACAACAGTAGGAATCGACTTCCGGGAAAAAAGAGTGGTGAGTGACAATCAGATTTTTATTCATAAACATAATTATATAGTGATTTTTTTCACATATCATGTCGTGTGTACTGTTAGATATACACGGGCACAGGTGCTGATGGAATCACAGAGAGAAACTTTAGGGTTCATCTTCAGCTTTGGGATACAGCTGGACAAGAAAGGTGATGGTGACCTATTTACAATCTTTTGTATCTAGAATATTGTATATATATGTATACATATGTATATATAACATATTGCATATGTAACATATTTTAATCTACAGATTTCGCAGCCTAACCACAGCATTTTTTAGAGATG
Source organism: Periophthalmodon schlosseri (assembly GCA_000787095.1). Classification (NCBI taxonomy): domain Eukaryota; kingdom Metazoa; phylum Chordata; class Actinopteri; order Gobiiformes; family Gobiidae; genus Periophthalmodon; species Periophthalmodon schlosseri. The sequence goes on along the minus strand of KN483462.1, from coordinate 78,889 downwards.
CAATGGGCTTTTTGCTGATGTTTGATTTAACTAACCAGCAAAGCTTTCTCAATGTCCGAAACTGGATGAGTAAGTCCTATGTTTTACTTTAGCTTTGTATGTGACCATAAGTATTTAAAAAAAAGTATTGACAGCCTAACTATGTCACATGGAATTCCTCTGTGATTCAGGTCAGCTTCAGGCTAATGCGTACTGTGACAGTCCAGACATAGTGCTGGTGGGAACCAAAGCTGACCTCCGTGACATGAGAAATGTTCACACCAGGCAGGCCAGGGACCTGGCTGACAGATACAGGTGAGCTGCTGATGATGCCAGTGCTCCAGGACAAATTTTATTCAAATAGACACATGAAGCTATTACTCATATTCACCTGGTTTATGTGCTCATCCATAGTTATGCTCACACTTTTTATTGTTCAACACAAGATGGTGCTAGTGATCTGTGCTGAACGCTACTGGAGGCTGGCAAAGAGGGCACAATATTATTATTACAAACCAAGAATCTCACAGCTGTTTAGTTGTTATTTTTTATTTTTATTTTTTTTCGTCCTATTGTAAAACTAATTTTCCTTACTCCCTTTAGCATTCCCTACTTTGAGACGAGTGCAATGACAGGTGCTGAGGTGGACAAAGCTGTGACCACTCTTTTGGAGCTTGTAATGAAAAGGATGGAGCAGAGCAGTGGGCACGCCTCAGAGCCGAATGGCAGCCCCGCGTCAAGCCACGAGGTGGAGGAGGCTGTTGTCACGAGGAAATGTTGCTAAATAAACTGTGTAAATAAATATTTGATAGTTAAAATCTAAATCTTCACATGCACAGTTGAATTATCATGATTATTTAGTAAAGAAAAGTAAAGATAATCTCAGAAGAATATGATTTATTGTTTCACTGAGGCATTTATGTAAGAAATACAGGCACATAACATATTTATCATGGAGCATAATTAAACCATTTAGAATTGCATGTATGATTTATGAATGAGGACAGAAACCCCCCTTATATGTAGTAAATTCATGGCTTACATATAAAAAGCCATGGATTTTATGTTTTCGGGAACAAGACAGACATGCAGATTGAACAAAGTACAAGACTGTTATATGGCAGTTAAAAATCAACATATTTAATAAATTGGTATGTATATATGTGTTATTGGAATGCACCAATGCATCGTATGTTGATAATTACAATCATTACAGAGTGTATTATCTATGTAACTTAACATTTAGAAGGTAAACATCTGGCACACATTTCACTCTTATAAATACTTTGAGAACATTCATAAAGTTACAAAAAGTCTACGTTACATCGACTTAAATCAGAAGCAGAATATTCTATGCACTTAAAATTGGTGTCACTGCAAAAAAGTATTTCACATAACAGAAAATGCAAAATATGACAATTTTACTAATCTATAAAAGTTCCAAAATAATACTTCTTTAGATTACATATGAACACAAGGTCTTTGGTGCCCTGCATGCATGCTCAGTACAAAACAAGTACACAAATAAATGGTCACATTTATGTACTGTGTATAATGTATCTTCCTGTACTGTAGAAGACAGACAAACATTGGTCAATGCCGAAAGTGCCCCACGTTGAACACATCACTTACAGCAGAAGTTGAATGACAGTGCAGTGCTCTTGACAAATGTATCTGCAGCTTTGAGCACGTGTTGGGAAATCATAAGACAGTCATGAGGCTAGATTTCTCTGTTTGGACCCAGTCATCAGTTCCATTTGTTAATCTGCTAGCACTCTGGCACTAAGGGATATTTGTTATTAAGTTGACTAGAGATATAAAACATAAATCTCTTTATTGTATCGCTTTAAGACAAAAAATAACTGTAGAAGTTTGGTCCCTTGTTGTAGCCAAAATGTAATTTCAAAAAGTCACTGTAGATTTTGAGTACACAAACAATAAATACAAACAGTACATTTGTTTAAAAAACTTGCCTAAAATATCTGTTAGTGTCTCTCACATGCAATGTCACACTTCATGGATCATGCGTGCAAGATGCCTCAAGTTGCATATATTATTCATTCAAATCATTGCTTATGCCACAGGTATTTTTGGACTCAAATGTTAGTACAAGTAACATTCACCTATCCAGAATAATGCAAAATAAATATATTCAATTTCTCTTGACAAATAAATAATGTTAATTTCTCTGGTAGAAATAAATGGTGGAAATCTGGTGAAATTAGCTTGAACTGGCTTTTCATTGAGAAGAAAACAAATCAGTTAAACCAATACTGACAATACTGTGACTGAACTATTAAAGCATCCAAACAAAACTATTCTTTTAAATGTAAATATGTATGTGACACAATCACACAAAATGTCAATAATGTTAATATAATTAGGGTTGCTTCATTAGTTATTATGTATTGTTCATAATTTTCCTCTTTACCACAGTCCTACTTTCTCAGCAGTAGAGCTCTGTAGACTTTTGCAGTGGAAGTTTTACTGTGAGTTTAAGTTGAAGGTGATTCTTTTCGTTCCAAACAAGACACAAGATCCCTTTTTTTTCCCAAATAAGGTTGCTACTAGTGTAACTTAGATTGAGTTAATGTACCTGTACTACAACTGTACTATAATCGCACTACCCCAAAATACCCAGAGTCCTGGAATTGTATGGCTGGTTTTGGAATGTTTATTCCAAATGTTATGATAATAGCTGACTTTCACTGTCATAAAATACAATCTTGTAAACAAAAACATCTTCCAGCAAGAATAGTGCTGATTGTCTGACATCTGAACAAAGACTAAACAACAAGAAAATCTCCTCTTGAGTTGAGGCATTGAATCAGATTACAAAAACACTGATCTAACTCCTTCCCTGAGATAAGGCAGTGAATTCAGTGTACATAATCGAGACAGTGTTAAATCAGTTTTGAACAATACTATTGGCCTTCTATAGCAGAAAAAAGAAAAACAGCTGCTTATGAGATAAATGTAAACAACAAAAACATGTAACTGTGGTGTGCCTCGGGTTTTGTGTAAAACACGAAACGTGACCAACATTTGATCCCAGCCCAGGCCCGCTCACTCACTCCCTTAGTTCAGCCTGTCTATTAGACTTCATCCCAACACATTCATGTGAAATTACACTGGGGTGTGAACTTGTATTTGTAAAGAAGGCGCCAAAATTATCTTTAACACTGATCATGCTTTATGAGCAACAGCAGAAGTCCAAAGTGGGTGAGTGTATGTGGGTCACCTTGTCTACGAGCAGTGTGTCAGACTCAGTTTGATCGCACCTTCTCTGTGGAGTTTGTAGAGGAGCTTGAACTCATTGGGCAGCTGATGGGTCTCCTGCCACTTGGTGGTGAATTTGGTCCCTTTTCTGTCGTAATAGTGATACGGCAAGTCCTTTCCGGTGTTGGGGTCCCAGCCAAAAGGCCAGAAGCCATAAAGGTGGATCTCATCACACATGGCGGAGGCCAGAGTGTACATGAGGATTCCTGTGCTCAGTCGCTTGGGTGATAAGTTTTTTGTCCTCCAATATCTGTGAATTAAACAGTTATTTAGTTAATTAATGATATGAACAACCTACTTACAGATTTGAATAATACACCAGCATGCAACTTATTTATAACTACTTACTTATTTACATCATGCATGATATTTCCTGGCCATGCCAATTCCACCTTCAGCTGCCCCTTGTGTTCCACAAAAAAGTCCACCAGGGTCCTTGTTACAGTGGCTGAGGTATGAAGAAAGAAGGCTGGTATCCACAGAATGGCTCCTTCCAACTTTTTCAGGTTTAAGAAAAAGTTATTCCTGTCTTGGATGGTCAGCAGGTTGTTGTAGTACCTCTCCAGGATGCTGGGGTTAAAGGTAGTTAGGTTTGTCTTTTTGCCCACATCTTTGGAGTAGACCTCAGTTGGTGCAAAGTTGCAGCGGAAAACAAAATCAGCCTGGTCAATTTCTGGGCCACAGTGGCTATCGGTCAGGATACCACTGTTCCCCACCACAGAGCACACGCTGTAGTGCTTGTTAAGTATAGGGGATGTGTCTGGAAGCAGAGATTTGAAGTTGTTGCTTATGGAGAAGACATACTTGTGGCTGGAATAGTCAAAGTGCATTAGCTGGCCCACACGCACACTGTCCTTTGTCAGGCTGAAGTTGCTGGAAATGTCAATATAACTAAATATATCTTTCCTGAAAAAGAAATGAAAACATCTGAGAACCAATCAGAGAGTCTATAATGAGATATTTCAGTGGCACTTTAAAGGCCACATTATGTGTGACAAATATATTACCTTTGCTGATAGAAAGCAGTCTTGTTGAACTTCCACTTGTAAGGTTTGCCCTGTAGTTCTTCGTTTAGGGCAGTAGTCAGCGGTATAAAGGAAGGATCCAGAAAATTCATGGCAAACTGAGATCTGAAAGGAAAGAAAGTTGTTCTGTTAATTAACATGGACAGTTGCACCTACATGCACTTGCAAGAGTTTTATTTTGGATTTTGGATGCGTGATGAAGGCTTATCCGCGCAAACAACACATATTATTTAACGTTAATTCTTCTGCATTATAAAGGCAGGCTAATATCCGTGGAATGGTGAATATGGGACATTATCAGCACCTTGGACAGTTGCAGTTTTATTGACGATACATGGCCCTGCCCCTGCAGCAAAACAAGTCTAAGTAAGATTTATTGCTTGGATAGTGAACACTCGGCCACGTTCCTGTTTTCTGGCTACATCGTTCCACCCAGGCCACAGTAGGCTGCTCAAACTGATGAAGACTACTCACCTAAATCCTGCATGAAACATAATCCTTGGTCCTCCCATGTAGTATTTGGAGGATGTGAATAGGTTGTCTTTTCTTAGCGACACATAACTGATGAGGGAGAGAATGAGCACTGCGACGCACAGAATAACCAATCCCAGGGCTTTGGCGATGCGGACCATCTTGGTGTTTTCATTCCCCGTTCACAGCTGGAGCGAAGCGTTGGTTTTCTGTTCGGCAAACGTGGGACTCCTCGCCGCACAATATTTAGCAATGGTGCGCATTGGTTTAAACATATGGATAGGTCTGAAGTCTTACATCTACCTCACATCCAGTTTTCAGATAAAACATCCGATCCAGGCGCACTGTTCCAGCCTTTACTTCCAATCGTTTGCTGTCAAGATCTGTGTTATATTGAAAAAACACCAGGGGGTGCTAAAGGTCAGGTAGTGAATTTACCAAATCGAAAAAAATACAAACAAAAACAATCACCACCAACATATATTTAGCAAAGAAAAAGAGGTACTAATAACGTTGTTGTGATCCAGCAACTTATATACAAATAAATAACACATAAAAACAGTTTTCCGCTTCCACTGTTGAACTTGTAAAGTGTCTCCTCATTCTTTACGCATCCGCAGGTTCTGGATAAAACGGACCAAGAGCGAGACGGACAGAGTGAAGTGAACAGAGCACGGACAGGAGGGTCCATGTACCTCTACGTGAGCTGAGTATGAAGCGCAGAGCCTTGGATCATGGTTCGTCATCAAGAATCACTTGTTTTGATGCTGCCCTGCTCCCAATCCTGTCCGTCTCTAGATATGACTTCAGAGCGCAGTTACTGCCTAAGGCGGCCTTTTTGTGAAGGACAAACATCCACATAGACTTTCTCACCGCACGCGCATCAGTCCGCACATCAAGAGAGTGAGCACAAAGAGATCCTTTTCCAGGGATAAATGGATGCGCCTAAAACAGTGGTCAAGTGACTATGAAAAAAGCATCGTTATTGAAATATATATGAAAAAAGTATTTTAATGATATTGCATTAACAATACACATTTTACAGGGTGCACAAAACATAGATTTTTTTCTTGTTTTTACAAATTATATACATTTTTTCAACATTTTTACAGCTTATACTGGTACAACCATTCATAAGTTTCATATATTACCATGCATTTACACTCCCTACTTTACTATAGTATTACCATACTATAATGTCACATACATCTAACACTCACACAGAGATTATTGAAACATTGCCAAAGTACAGAGTAAACGCAGCTATTTGTTAGTTGTCATTTACTTTATCTCAAAAACCTCAAAAATGTCCCTTGTGCTTCGTTTTCATTTGGAATGTGCCAGGGTTGGACACAAATAAAAAGCATCTTAGAATAGATGGGTTGCATTTAAGCTGCCAAGATATTGCAAGTTTAAATGATATGCATAACATCAAAATCAGTCAACTTTAAAAATACAGGCACTTGATGACATTCACATGCCACCCATCATTTCCACAGCACAACTCGCAGACTTTCAAAGCATTAGCTTTTTAAAACTTGCATTACAATTTAGGGTGAGACATACATAGCTACTAGAACTGCCACATTATTTTCTGCATTTCAAAAAAGAAGTAGGAAAGAAAGATCCTTCTCCATCACTTCCTGGAGAACCACATGGACTCTCTTCTCCACTGCTTATATCCTCATAGGAGTCCTCACTAGAAAGAAATGCACAAAAGTATGAATATGCGTGTAGCAAGGACGTTGCTGGAATGGACCAGAATATATAATAATTGGGGATCCACTTATATCCAGTAAGGATAGTAGACGCTGTATAATAGAGGGCTCTAAGATATCTCATTGTATTGTACTGCATGTTTACATGTCCAACCACTGTACAGTCAAGGTTTAACAATACACGTATTCTCACCTTTCAATTTCATCCCAGTTTCCCTCAGGGATGGTTGGCAGGATGGGGACCCTGAAGTGATTGGCCTGAAGACTTTGAGCAGTTCTCCTTGAAACAATCCATACCAGCTTTCTATGGTCGGGCTTGACACACTCACTCGAGCAGTATGCCGCCATGCAGCGAGCCACCAGTTCTTTCCAGTGCAAAAGCAAGCTGTCACTTATCTAAGGTGTAGAAAAAAAACATGCAACTTTTACAATGACATTCATTATGTATGTAGAGAATGTATGTTTTGTTAGTATTAATTTTATAAACGATTAAAGTGATGTGTAATAATTTAAGACGTGTGACATGTGTAATAATTTAAGACATGTGACATTTATGTCTTATAACAGAAATATATTTTTCCCCAATTTGGAATGTAACTGGGATTAAATGGGTTATACACATTAGTAAATGTGTGCTATACCTTGAGGTTCCTTTGGAACTGCTGCACAATCTTGGACATAGTCATAGACTTAAGAGTTTCAATCTCATGGGCAATAAGAGCAAGTGCCAGCACAGACGGCTGTCAAAGTAAAGAAATAAAGAAAAGATCAGAAATGATCAAACCTGCAACTGAACTACTATATGATCAACTCAGTGCGTACTTTTGCTTTTGAGAAAACAAGGCGACATAAACAGGCTTTCAGTTGGGCTTCCAGTCTCACAATGCTTGGCATCTCCTCCCTTAAATAAGAAATCTTATCGTGATGCTGCAAGCCTTATAAAAGTGTGATTTATAATGCAAGTGTAAGTGGTACTCACCTTGGGGAAATCATGGACGTAAAGGCTCTATAATAAAGGTGTAGAAATGTTAGGGCTGTCACAGCTTTTGGCTCCACACTCAACTTCTCAGAGATGATCTTCTCCATACGACCAAGATCTGACACAGTGAACTTGCTTTGGCTGATCCGGATGAGTTCATGAGTAGGTGAAATATTGTCCTCTTCCTCTACCATTTTAGCTGCAATGTGTAGACAGCAAACTCCAATGCAGGGCAAGTGTTTGGGCTGCACCTGTCAAAGTAACACATTAGCAATACATTGACATCACGAGACTCAAGCTCTGACAAGGCAACCAGAAGCTTCCATTTCTAAATGACAACACTTTTTACACAGAGAAGTCCTACCTTCATAATAGTAAGAAATCTGTCCAGCAAACTAACAGACTGAACAAATGTCTGTGTGCTATAGCCAAAGAAACTGGTCAGGCTCCAAAGATCTTCCACTCTAGTGTCTCTGGATTTTGCTGAGACACCATTATGTTCCTGAAATTGTAACAACAGTAATAAGAACGGCATAATTAAAATACAATAAATACAGTGGCAAAATGGAAAGGCAACCCAAAAATGCAAAAGTGGGTCCTTGGGTCACCTCTGTGAGTGACTCCATCAGCTTGAGGCCAGATTCCCTGGGAAGAAAGTTGGTCTCTTTGGCACAACATAACTTTAGCTCCTTCAAGAGTGAAGTATCGATGCCTTGGAGATCCCTCATTCTGCAAAACATAACGTTTTAAGTGTTGTTATCTGCACCAAATTGCAAAATATAGGTAAGCAGTAGCTAAATAAATACATCTAAAAACATACCAGGGTCCCAAATCACGCCCCCTCGTACAAAGGGGTGTGGTATCTGAAAATTACTACTACTACTACTACCCTTATCCTCACAAAAAAGGGAACGTTTCAAACATTTCCGATAGTATGTTGGAATAATAGCGTTATGAATATGTACAAAGCATTTATAATATTAACTATTGTGGATATCGTCTCTTTAAAAGTACTATACAACACATACAAATAAGGAGAACCATATGTAGGTCATTCTTCTATAAACGCTTTAAAGGAAGTAAAAGCAAATATTTTGCGTTAAAATAAGCGATCCGTCCCAAGGTAAATATGATTTAATGCATAACAGAACAATACAAATCAGCCATTTTTTTTAAATCCAATGTCGCTTAAGTTTACGTTCGGTTTTGTCTCGACACCAGAGATAATCGGTCGTCTGTGGTCTTACCTCGCCCAAAGGCTGGTGGTAGGTGGAAGCTGTAAGAAAAAATACAGCTTTGTGCACTTCATACATGTCGAAGATCCATTTTATCTCTGGGGTTCGGAAAATTTGCTTCGAAAACGCGTCTTCTCTCGCGGCCCCCAGATTCACTACTCAAAAACAGCCTAGGATACGCCCCGCCTACAGTTTTACACAAACAAATGGATATTTTCTACAACTACGTTTCCCATCATGCAACCCTTCTTGGCGTACGTCCATTACGTCATTGTTGTCGCGTTGTTGTAAAAATAGAAAAGGGCGGCAACCTTAAAGTTTTTTTTTTTTCTTAATATAAAATTTGTTCCCATGGATATTTTATTGGTAACTTTTTACTTGTTTTATAACCGTCTGTAGCTGACAAATGTCTAGCTTGTCAAACATGGATTCACGCTAAATTTGGATTCCGTTGTCATGGTAATCAACCCACAGTTTAATGCTAGCTGTTATCATTAGCCACTTATGTTAATGTAGCTAGCAGTTTAGCACCTTAAAATCACACTGATATAGTTAGGCCACCGAAGTATATTGTCAAATTAAACAATCCGAAGCTTGTAATATGCTCTTATGGATAAGTTACCAGAACAATCGGTTGAAACGGTAACTTTTGGTAAGAAAGCAAATGACAATATTAATGTTTGCCTAACATTTGTCACAATCTCACAAATCGGTTAGCTACGTTATTATTGATATTACATGTTCTCTATATTGATTATTTTGTGTGATTTTAATGTTTATTTAAATAGGTTACCACTGTTCTACGAGCAACCAAAGCTCTCAATCCAGTTTGACAATAAACCAAATAAGGTAGTGTTAACACAAACACTAAGTTTATTGTACACAGGAGCACCGTAGATTCAGTAAAACGCAAGCTAGAAAGGTAATTTTTTAAATGTTATCAGTTTGGAGCTGGATGGGTGCACAAAAGAATCACAACGGCTTCAAGAGGTGCTGGAAAATGCCACTGAATGGAGCTGGGGTGCCCATATTAATGACTTGTATAATGTTGGTAAGTGAATGAACACTGACTATTATTTTTTGACATATCCACTGACGCAGTTTGCATTATAACCATGGTTGCAGGTAGTGGTCTTGGAGAATTAGTCCACAACAAAGCTGCTACAACAGACCCTGACCAACAGGTAATAGCCCCAGGATCATTAAAGTCCTCTGGAATATCTGAATATTCTGAGTTTGAAAACAAAATGGATGGATGCATTCAGCAGCTGGAAATCTTAGAAATGAATGAGGTGTGTGATTAGTTATGATAAAGCTTCCAGTCTTGTTATTATTAAACATAATGAATGCATTGTGTTGTCTAATATGCATATGCAGCCATCTGGACAACAAGATACTCTTAAAGATCCACTGGTGGATATGCTTACAGAGTTCCAAAAAGTCCAAATGAACAAAAATGTGTCTGAACTTAGGTGAATTATTTATTTACATATTTTTATTTTGAAACACCGCAAAATGTCTTTGACCCACAGATGTCTTATTTGTAGATTGAAGGACTCAGAGAACCATGTTGAAGAAATGGAGAAGATGTTGCACCTTCTGGAGGAAGTCCAAATTACAAAATTGTGTGGAGACCAAAGGCTGCAAAAGACTGAAGAGGAAGTTTTTAAACTTAACAGGAAAATAAGAACACTGGAAAAGATGTTACAGGAGCACCATACACAGTGTTCTCTTGAGGAACACTGGAGGCACTACAGCTTTGAAAAGGCAGATGACGGAACTCTGAGGCTGCTCCATCCACCTGCTTTTAATAAGGAATCTGAAGAACAACCAAATACAAATAAATTGGTTAGAAATTCTCAAAGATCTGATTGCAGTCTAGTACTTCTACTACTACTACTATAGGATACATTTTTTAAGATATTCCTCTTTCATCTTTTTGATAGCCTAGACCTCAAGAATGTGTGGGGGTGAATAAGGAAGAATGGTAATGGATACATTTTATATTTTGATTTGTAAATCCATTTTAATCTTTTTGAATGTAATACATTGGATAACACTCATTAACAGTATAGTGACGCTGATGGATTGCATTGGCCAGGAGATGGCAGTGTTGTCTGACAAATTAAGTTCCTCCACAAGCAGTAGTGCCAGTCTAGTTGATAAGCTGGGGCTTTTGAAGTAAGTACCGTACATATGCAGCCTTACTTTAACGTTTACAAAGATTTGTTACATTTGAATATTTTAATTTTTATTTTTTTTTACATCTTAAGAAAACTTGTTGAAAAACAATTACTACATGATGCTCAGGTCTTTGAACTCAGGAAAACTCTCTCTAGTCATGAAAAGAAGGTAAAGCAGTATTGACATTTTGCTTGCAGCCAGTGACTACTTTGTTATCTAAAATTGTGTGTTGTCTGATTTTAGTTTAGTTTTTTAGAAGAACACCTTACTTGTCTTCAGACGCAACTTTTGACTGCTCAGGAAGAAAAGGCAAAATTAGTGGAGCAGCCACACAAGCCCAAGGACTCCTTAAAGGAAAAGGTATTTCATACATTGATGATAATATTATGCTTTCATGTAACATCATAATACAAGCATTTCAAAATAAGGGAATCATTCCGTTTCTTTTATACCTAAGATGTAGAAAGAATGACTTAAGTAAAGTGGGGTTCAAGAACAGTAAGAAAATAATATTCAGTTTTTGTTTTCAGACATGCTCTGAGCATCAGCAGCTTGGGCACCAACAGGACATGAACATCCTAAAAGTACAACTCGCTGTGGCACTGGAGCAGCTTCAGAGAGCTGAGGAGGAGAAGACCCGTCTTCAGGCTTTGTTAGAGCGCAGGACTCAAGAAGAAAATAAATCTCAAGAACTCTTGGCAAACAAAAAAGTAGAACTGACGCTCAAGCAGCAAGAATCTGAGCAGGTAATGTACTGTCTGAATAGCCTGGCAACCAGACTGGAATCTGGTAGCTCTTCTTCCTCATTCAGTTTTTTTCTACTGATGGGAACAATAGGTGTGAAGTAACAAATCAGACAACATTGCCCTAGCAAGGCTACAAAAACACAAAAGATGTTATGTAATTCATCCTCAATCTCCATTACAATATATGTACAAGCTTAAAATTTATCTGGGCATATTTAACAGAATTAAGGGCAGAAATGATTAAACTCACTGATACCCCTTGTGGCATAACTTTTCTTGGAGGTGATTAAACCAGAAGGTTGTTCCTCTGAGGGTGAAACAAGTGTCAATCTGTGAGCTGTGTGTCATTTTCTCTTGTACTTATACTGTTTAATTTATTGTTTGTCACAGCACATGGCCTCAATGATTGAGGCTAGAGACCAGTGCCAGAAGCTGCATACAGACATAGAGGCTCTGAAGAAGAAGCTGCGAAACAATGAAAAAATAAATGAAACCCTTAGGTACCAGCTCAAAGACAATATTCAACAGGCAGAACAGTACAGTGGCACCTCTCAAAAACTCCATCAAGAAATCCATCTCCTCAGCGACCAGCTAAACCACCTCAAGGTGGACATTCTAGAGCTCCGGGTGAGTGCATCAAAGGCAAAAAAACGCCTAAAGTTTAGACAATATAAAGAATGAGTCATAGAATGAGTTCCTTACAGACATTAGAAGGTGCCATAATTAATAAAAGTTTCCTTTTTTATACCTTTCCGCTTTTTAGCAGTTTACTGTATGATACAAATTCTACATTTATTCTGCCACAACAAAACCTGAACAATCTAAAACTTGTGTTGCTTTTATTACATTTTAATATTTGACTAGGCTGAATTAGAGCATTACAAGTCAAATCTGGATGCTGTTGAACATGAAAAGCACGAACTACAGGCCTGTGAAGCTGAGCATGGTCGCCGTGTCCAGGAGGAGATTCTGGCTAAAGAGCAGCTCCGTATCAAGCTGGAGAAGCAAGGCATGCAGTTACTCAGACTTACTGGTGAGTTAGGCACATGTCAGTTATATATCGTGCTATATCTATTGCTATAAAATATTCCTTCTCGACATTTAACTTGTTTATTTTTGGAAAAATCTCTATGTTGTATTAAAACAACAATCATCAATGTTTGGTGTGTTTGCTTTGTCCACCCAGCACTACTTGTGTTGTATGTGTTGGCCTGTAGGTTAATGTGTGCTTCTCTCTGTGGAAATAATGCTTCTGTTTATCTGGGCATACTTTCAGAGGAACATAAGGAGCTACAGCTGCTCTACAGCTGTATGAACAAGGAGAAGGAGGGTGTGGTCCTCCAGCTCCAGAGCCATCTGAAAAATGTCCAGACAGAACTGGACCAGGCCAAGAGCACTTTGAGGACACTTGAACAAAAAGACAACCATGGTAGATAAATAGTGTAATAGTTTAACTGAATGTCTAATGCATCTTCTTTGGCTCTTTGTTGTACAGGCAATTATGAAGATAACAGGGAATTACTTCTTAGACATAATTTTTAACCAGCACCATATGCAGAGACGTATCCCAAGAGATTCTGATGATGAAAGAGTTGGATAATGTAAAATAGTGATATGGTTTCTCAGAGCTTTTTCATTTCTCTTGAGGATGACACATTAATTTGTCTCTCTAAGGTACTTTATTCTATAACAGTATACTGTTTTTATTCCTTACAGGACTCCAAATGGCCCAGAGCATGCAGAAGGAGATCACTGATAGAAGAAGACAGATTGACTGTCTGCAAAGCAAGATCCAAAATCTAGAGGAGACAAAGGAGAAACTTTGCCAGGTAAAATATGAAGGATTACAAGTATTCTATCTCTAGTGTAGATAGAAGGTAAAAGGGATGTCCACTAATACTTATTGTAATAGCTCTGAGGATATGCTATAATAGATTATAATACTTGTTCTATGATCACTTTACATTTGAAGGAGAAGCTATATCAGAACTTTGAAAACAAGCGCCAGTTTCAGGAACTTGCACTGGTTAAAACTGAGAAGAAACACCTTGTCAAGGAGCTAGAGGCTGTAAAATCAAGAGACAAATATTTAAGGAAGAGAATAAGTGAACTTGAAGCACTTCATAAGGTACAGGTATGAGTGTTGATTGTTGTGACCTACTATTGTACTCTATCATTGTCTGCTATAGCTGTATATTTATATTTTTATTCTTAAAAGACGTCTGGGAGCATTCCAGGCTGCCCGGAATTTATCCAGCTGCAGGAGTATTATCGTCTTAAGCTCAAGCATACCTTAGGACTAAAGGTACCACTTGCCCCAGTCTGTTTTTCTTATTCTTGTGTCATCATTATCCTAACACTTTTATCTCTATATAGGAACAATGTCCAAATTTACGCATTCCACTAGATGTAAGTGAAGCTACTGACTTCTTTTTTCTAATTTTTGTTCCATTATGTACACAAAACTTAACACACATGTGACTTGTTGTGTTGAGTGTTTGTAGGAGATAAGAGAGAGTACAACAACTTAAACTTGCGTGAATGTATTTTGTTTGAACACAGGAGGACAGTCCCTCCTTAGATGTTGGGACTCTACTATTCAAAGAGCAGCATGAAGTAAAGAAGCACCGACCACGCACCGTTAATACCACTGATGCCAGCAGTGTCTGTAGGAAGTGGTCTGCTCCAAAGAGGGTGAAAAGCGCTGCATTGTACGTTTGCTTCTATTCCCACACATTGGAAGAATTAGCTTTGTTCAGACCCTAGCTGAGGTCACTTGGGAAAGTCATGCCATTTAAATAATAAAATAAGCAGCAAGTCATTTAGGTGGGGAGGGGTAGAGTTGTGTGCTTTTACTGTTGATTGACACAAAACTTTTATTTGTTTGTGATTTTTGATTTATTCGTTTTGTACAGAAGTTCTACTGACATAACCGAAATACAAAGTGGCACCCAGCTGGAAAGAAAAGCCAGTAGGCGGTGAGTTATGTTTGTCTGACACATGCACGATAACAACTGGGAAAGCTGATCATCTTTTAAATGCACATGTTTTTGGTGTCAGTGTTATTACTAGAAAAACTAAATTGGAAAAGTGGCTTGGAGCTTGACTCCAATAAGGCCATCTCCACTTAAAAGAATGTCTAAAAATTGCTTTACATAATCTTTTCGTTGCATGAGAAGTAAATGTTTTATTTTAATGTTCGTAATGTGCGTAAATTGTATACAGTGAATCATGTCATCTCAAGGCCGCTAAGCTGAAGGAAACAGCACACCACAATCTATTCAGTCAAGGTAAGTTTTATTCTTACTCATTTGCCAACTTGAATTTCTTGTCAATTCATTTAGTGAGCATAACTTTTCATTTGTTCCAGAGCCTCTTACATCAACTCCTTCAGCAACTATAACCAGTCCACAGCTGCTCGGTCGCAAGTCACCTGTCCACACACTGCTCACCTCTAACCCAAACAGTTAACTCGTGGTTATTATGGCTTCATATCATGTGCAACAGATAGAACATTTGTCTAATTAGTACTTAGGATCATGTTTTATAACCTTTTACAACATTTTGCACAATATTCCTCTATTGAATTAATATAGATCTTAAATTAGATCATTAATATTATTGCAGTTCTGCTCATGTTGTTTGATTATTTATTTTTCTGAGATGTTGCATCTTGTGGATTGTTGTTGTTTGGGGACGTATCCGGGCATAAAACTGAGAGAACTTTATCAAAAACCTATAAAGGAAAAAAAAAAAAAATTAAAAACAAATACTATACAGAAATATATTTTGTTTTTATCTGTCTTACCTCTGCTGACATATAGTCTTTGTACTGTTGGTATTGGGCCAAAGGTTGTCTGAGTTCATCCTCCACAGCTGCAACATATTCTCTTCGTCTCTGTTTCTGGATCATTTGCCTGGAGAAGCACGCGTGCTTTTTAGAGACGGTCTGTTTAGGCATTTGGGCGGAGGTGCAAATGCAGAGGTGTTTTACATTGGTGGTGAATATAACAGGTGCGACGCCCACGTGAGCCCAGGGTGGCGCTGTGGAGCTGTCATCTGTGGCCTTGCACCAGCAAAGTGAAGGAAACCTTGATGTTGATGGTTTTAAATACTTTATCTGCAACCTCTCCTTATACCTGCAAGTGAGGAAAATACAATATTGCAGAAAATAAACATCTCTAGGTGCACTATGTAGCTTTTCTGGCCACCTGCTTGTCTCCATGGAGATGTTATTGCGTTGCCTGTGTTGTGTCTCCCCCAAAAGTAAGTCACATCTCCAAGCAGCCTCAGTAACATAGTAGAAACACAACAGTCATCTTAGTTCCTTGACAACCAAAGCCCTATGTAACTTGGACTTAATTCTCAGTGGTCGATACATAAGGTTAGACACTTTTTGTTTATATGTAATGTAGGTCAAACTATAGTTGGATGTATTGGAATGGGAATAGGATCCAGTTGCTTTCAACAAGGAACGTAAATCATCTATCCCTGGACACAAACATGCACACGCCATTCCTGTCATGGTAAAGATAGCTAAACGTGCTATATGAAGCCACAACTATAATGGTCATGTAGCCTACTTTTGAGAGCAGACCGATGGGCTGATTCTTGACTAATGTAAAGGTCCATATAGGCCTCGGTGAACGTTTCAAAAATTACTTAATTATCCATGTTGACCAAGCTTAATATTTTCCAGTATGAAAATAAACTTACCACGGAAATAAAGCCTGATTTTGCCCTGTTTCCATTACTCGTCTTGTCACCTTCTGTTCTCTTCTGTTATTAGGTTACTATGACAACAACAACAACACAGTAGTGATTTGGAGAAGGCTGTAAAACACGCTACCATATATTTACACAGAATAATAAATAGTGATACAGTCTATTTAACATGTCAACAGACAGCTTTATAAATATGAGGTTAAACATAATTATCTTATCTGAGTGGATTACTCATTTTATTTATCTACTTAAGTAATTAATTACTTTAGTGAGCATATTTTTACGTAGGCTACTGAACATTGTTGTAAAGAATATCACTAGACAAGAAAGTCTGTTTTGAATATACAGAGGAGAATTACATAAAGTCACGTTGGACACTAGAGGGCTGTCACTGCATAACTGTAAAAGTAAAATATCAGGGGTTGCATGCAGTTTTTCATTTTGGGGCAATGAGAAGGTGCAGTTCTTTCAGTTGACATTGTACCATTGATGTTATCTTCGTGATAACTCCAGTAGATCATTTTATATTTCATCAATAGTACATTTATGAAACGTGTTGTTGTTTTGTACAGTTTAACTTTGTCCAAACCTGTTGTGCTGAACTTAATCTCATGCCAATCTCATCAGCGCTGGTAAATTAAATAATTACCCAGAGTTGAGATCTTCATGCCACCCCTTTCAAACACAACTGGGAAAACCCCGCAAGCACAGCAGATACTGTTCTTTTCAAAGCTAAACTCTGTTTATAGTGACAAAATCATTTCACAAACTCGTATCTATGCAGATGTTTAATTTTCAGTTTTAGAATGTTTGATTGCAACACTGAGCTTTACTGAGTCACATTAGGACTTGACAGTGGGAGATCAGACAAAACATTTAATACGACAAACTACTTTCAAATATTACTAGTATCTTAAAAAAATTTAGTCTGGTGGCAATATTTGTAGTGTCTATCTAACAAATAATAACAAACTTTGGGCTTAGCTAAACAACTATAGGCCTAAATATAACTCAGCTGTTGTAATAAAAAGCTATTGTGCAGCAGTTTGATTAATAGAACAGTAATAGAAGGAAGTCTCACTTAGGCTCGGTGTGACTTATGCATAATACCGAGCATAAGTCACACATTTTGCACAGCTATTTCTGACCGTCTGCATTAAGCACAGGAGCTTATATTGTATGACAGTTGTTTATCTCTGTG